>JAFIDM010005346.1:4545611-4578469 GCA_023159025.1 Thereuonema tuberculata
TAAACCAATGTAACTTGTAGAATTACTATTTTACATTTTCTGATAGTCTACCAAATTTAGCATTCGTTCCTCCTATTTAGTTGATTATCTTAACCATAGTCTCCTGTCAGTAGATCGAATTGAATGGTGGGGGAGGACAGTGGGCTATTGTATGAATAAAAAAACAGAGTTAGTGAGAAAACTATCATTAATAATCAAATGATGATGTTTAGAATTTACCTTAACAAAAAAATAAACCTCCTTGGCTTTTATTTAGTCTTACTTATGCCTTTAGCTTAGGAAAATCTAATTTGCACTAATACTTTTAATAGTTCAAAAGAAAGAAATTTTAATAATTGATGAAAATTTCACTACAGCTAATTTTTATACATAAAAATTATTATTATTGCTGTTATTATTATTATTATTATTATTATTATTATTATTATTATGTAAATCATTCAAACCTTGGGTTTCCCCATTAAAGACAACATGGCGGATCAAGGACCAAAGCACATATTGCCAAGTGTAAGAAAAAAAAAAAGGTGTGGAAGAATGGTTAGGGATGTGTGGTTGTGTCCATAAATTTCCTAACTATGCCTGATGTGTTGAGTATCACAGCCTTCTGGAGTTGTGCATAAGTATTTTTGTGAATTCCTAGTGTTCTGAGACTGTGGTGCTATGTGTGAGGTACCAGACCAGTGGCGGACAGGACGATGGGTACAACACGCACTCGGTCCTGCCTCCACTGCTTCTGGAGCTTGTGTGCTAGATCCATGTATTTAGAGGAACTTCGGGGTATTATGGAATACCATTTACATTTGTAATCATAACTTACCTTTAAAATTTTTAAATACCTTAAAATTTCAGGTGCAAACCTTAATAAGTTATTATCATTTATTGATTGGTATAAAGTGAAAATGAAAGCTACATTATACCCAAATTTCAGATTGGAAAAAAAGTTGTACTTGGAGGGTAATATGGAATAGAAGGGTGAAAGTAAAGAAAATGAACAATATTTATCAAAATACCAAATTTTATTAACATAATTATTGGCAATAATTATATTACTTGAAGATTAGTCTACAGTTAAGGTATATGTTCCTTAAAAAAATAAAAAAACACAATAGTAATGTAATTTTTCACTAGATTTAACTTATTGAAGTCAAATTTTATGAATAGATTAGTAACATAGAAATTAATAAGTTTAGCAGTTTAAGTAAATATATAGATACATTAGCAAATTTAATAGTAGAGTAGTTTTTTACTTAATTAGACTACTTATAGTAAAAAATGAACATAATTTAATCTATTGAAAAGTCTTCAAATCTTCAAAATAAAAACAAAATAAACGTATAAAACCATACATTTATTGAAATAAATATTTCTTAATTTTCGAAAAGACATGACTTCTTTTCTTTCTCAAAACCTAAAAAACAACAACAATACGTTACAAACAAGTAGAGGAAAACGATACAGATATGAGACATTCATGAAATTGTATTGTTACAACAATACTTACAAATGCTATTCTCCTAATTCTTTAATTTTCACCTTATTTTTACAATTTGAAATACATATATTGTTAAACTCTTTGGCCATTTCCACAATAAATTTGTTTACATTAACACCTTCATTTCTATTAATATTTATCTTTTTGGTATTTCTAATTAGTAGACTTTCCATGGTTTTTCTCGTTTTACAATCTTTTTTAATAGAATGTCTAGAAGAGGGAGAATTAAGAAGACTTATGGTAAATAATTTAATCTAGTTTATCAAGTTTTATAAGTTTTAAAAAGGCACATTATTTTTATGAGAAAAACACAATTTAGTCAGATAATTACTTTACGGATTATGTCCTACATAACAATTGTAGAAAAAAATGTTCTTTGTTGAAATGCCATTTACCTACAGAAATCGCATATATAATCAGTTTTCTCTGCGCCGGCACAGATAAATGCGAAATACTGACTATTTCATAATGCCCGACACGCCATCTTAAAAATCAAAACCTTTTCTCCTTACTGTGAGTGTAAATAGAAGTAAAATATCTAATGCAGTGATAAATATAACTCGTTTACTTAGTATTACACTAGCTTTGAATCACGACAAAGGATTACAATAATTAATATGGATTTATAAAAACTTATCTGCAAAAATTTACAAAAGTTGAAAAAACAATTCCCTTCAGCGACGAAGCAGTGAGAAGCATCACCTTCACAACACTCACTGCAAAGCATCATTGGTGTGTTTTGAAGTAGTTTGATTGCTCTCCGCTAAGCTGCAACATCTTACAGGGCCAGATATCTAGGTATTCCATAATACTCGAAGTTCCTCTACTGATCTTGTTTGCATGAGTTTTCTGCATGTTCTTGCTGATAGGCACTGCAATATCAATGAGATAGGTCTGTTTGTTGATTTTATCAACAAGTGTGATTTCAGGTCTGTTGTGATGTATGGCTTTGTCTGTGTGAATGGGGCGATCCCAGTACAGCTTATGTGAGGGTGATTCTAATACGCTTTGAGTTATGTACTTGTAGTATGGGACCGTGTTCTTAATAAGTGAGTATTTGTGTGCTAGCTGTTGATGAACGATCAATGCTACCTGATTCTGTTGGTGGAGGTAGTCTGTTTGGGAGAGAAGGGGACATCCTGATATTATGTGGTTGATCGTCTCATGCATAGTGTGGCATTTCCTACATCTGTCGTCATGTGTGTTTCCATCGTGTAGAATGTGTTTCTTGTAGTTGCATTTGGGATGAATTGGTCCTGTATCACGATCATGAACCCTTCGGTCTCCCCAAACAGCTCACCACTCGTCAGCCATCTGTTCGACACTTCCATGTCGACATGAGGCTGGCTGAGTTCGTGATGATGTCTGCCATGGAGTTCCTTATGAGCCCATGATTCACGCAGCTGCTGAGTGTGGGTGTCAGGGGTGGTGAGTGTTGGAGAAGAGTTTTCGAGGTTCAGGGGTGTGAGGTGTGAGTCAGCCTTGACAATGTCTGAGTGGAGTGAGAGTGTTGTGCTCTTTGGTGGAAGTGTTCCCTAAGTGTGTGTACTTGTATTTCATGTAGGGTGATGAGGTTGATGAGTCCTCGGCCTCCCTCCTTGCAGGGCAAAGTCGTCCTTTCCATAGCGGACTTGGGGTGGTGCATGTTGTGTTTCGTGAATGTAGTGTGCATTGTGCATTGTAGTGCTTTGAGTTCGGTATTTGTCAATGGAATTATGCCGAACGAATATGTTAGTGTGTGGACGGCAAAAGTGTTAATGCTTTAATTTTATTACTGGCGATGAGTTGTGTTTTGAGGATGTTGTGAATGCGAGCACAGTAGGTGTTCTTGAGTGCATTTTTGATGTTTGCATTGTCAATGATGCGCGCTTGCTGGAAGCCCAGGTACTTGTAGGTCTCTCCCTCTTTCATGGATTGGATGTAGCTTGCGCCATTATCGATTCCAAATTCCATCCCAATATCTTTGGTGAACTGTGTGATGACTCGTAGTAAATTAGTAAGTTGTGCATTGTTTGTGACGTAGAGTTTAATATCATCCATGTAGAGTAAGTGTGTGATTTTGTATGGTGTCACAGTGCCTGAGGTAAGCCTATAACCATGTTTTCTATTATCCAGTATGTGGCTTAATGGGGTCAAGGCAAGGCAGAACCAGAGAGGACTCAAGGAGTCTCCCTGGAAAATACCTCTCCTTACGGGAATGGGGTCTGTAGTGATGGAGGTGTTGGAGGTGCGGAGGTGTAATGTTGTGTTCCAACTCTTCATCGTGGCATCCAAGAATGCCGTGATCTTGGGGTGTATTTTGTAGAGATGAAGAGAGTGTAGAAGCCAGGAATGAGGGACAGAATCAAATACCTTCTTGTAGTCGATGAACGCAATATGTAATTCGCGCATGCCTGGCACAGGATTATTATTATTATTATTATTTATAATATATTTAATAATAAAGTAGAAAGAAAGTGGCATAAATGATTAGAAACTTCCAACAAGCAAATATACAATACATTTATTTTATTTTTAAATGTTTAATTTAATTATTTAAATTAATAAGATTAAGGCAGTTTAATTACTTTGTTATTTTATTTTTTTTTTACAACAGAGAAAATAGTATTCAAATAAATGGATTGGTTGAACAAGAAACACAGGATATTTTTCATAGACTAAATGTTAAAAACAGATAAATTACCAAATTTCCCAAAAAAATCTTGAAAAGCTGAGATTATAAAGCTTTCTTTTAGGCTTGGATATTGCCATGAGAATATTATTTATTTTGTAAGGAAAATAAATGATCATTGTTATTTTTTTATATCCCCAGCCCAAGTAATGTCTTAGCTGTTGTTAATTTGGTTTTATTTATTCTTTGATTTCAAGCTTCACAAGAAATTTTGATTATATCTCTACATCTGTTGATAGCCTATAACATTTTAATATGAAGATGAGAAGTCATACAGCAGAAAAACACAAACAAACAAACAAACAGTTAAGAGAGGCCTAGGAAAGTTACTGAAGAAAAAAGCAGCTGCAATTTGCTAGGTTAAAATTCTTTCAAAGATCATATTTTTTTTTTTACAATATATTTTCTCATGAAAAGTTGAAATTAGCTTTAATCCATTAAAAATGAATGGATAGAAATATAGTTTATAATGAAGTGTGATTTGAATTAATCTTATATTTTGAAAACAAAATACCATTTTTTGTTTGTTTTAAAGATCAATTTCTAGACTGATGTACACAATTATAAAAGTCATTCTTTGAAAATGATTTTTTTTTAATTCAAGCTAAATAATAGATCATTTAGTTTTAAGTTTAACATGGGATAAAATTTAGAAATAATTTAATGGGAGTTTTAATGAAGTGTTTCTTTTGTTTTGCAGCTTGAGGAAACATTATGCAACAATCACCTACTGCCTCTGTCCCCATAGTGCAGCAGGCAGTAGCCAGTAGCCACCCTTATCAGGAAGCTCCTCCCATCACAGAGACTCAAGACACAACGGTTACAATGGCTACAACACAAGTCATAACAACAGCAAATGGTGGGGTTCAGTTTACTGATGCCCAAACACAGGCTCAATTTGAAGCAGACAAAAGAGCTGTTTACAGGTAAATAGTTTTTAAAGTACAATCCAGTTATAATTATAATCCTGTGAATTAAATGTTAGGAAAAAAAAGAAAAAAAGAAAAATGCTTAGCTTCCCCAAGTACTGAAGAAGCTCAGCTGCTTTAAGCTTTTATTGCCAATGCAGTAGAGCCCCGATTATCTGCGGAATTGGTTGGCAAGGGTACTGCGGATAGTAAAAACCACGGATAACCCGAAAAAAGACTAAAAATGAGGTGTAAACACGAAAAAAAAATATTTCAGCATAAAAACTATGTTTTATTGTACAAAAAACATAATATTCAAAACTTTTAAAATATATACAGTACAGCAGAAACCTTTGCAAAAGAACAAGAGCCTGCCACTCATCCACAAATCCCGAGAAGGCTTATAGGATTACGATGCACAATAAACCTGTCAGTATTTTTCGACCTTCGCACTGTAGAGCCTATGTACTTTCCCTGTTGTTGGCTTGGATTAAAATTGATTTTTTTGAGATTCGTAATTAAAAAAATTTTTCGTGGCATTTGCGGATAATTGGGGCTGTACTGTATTTTAATTGCTAATTGCATCTTGAAACATCTCAAAGTCCACTAGAAGTTATAGTGGGTTAGTGTGAATGAAATGTCCACTTTCAAGCAGCAATTGTATAAATCTCCACAAGACAGAATGGAATCGTTCAAGAAGATTCAAGAAGATATAAGTCATTGCTGTAAAACTGGCAAACATATTGTGTTCCACAGTCTGTCAAAAGGTTTACCATTGGTGCACATGGTGGCTTCAAAGTGAACATTGAACATAGAACAATATTGTACCTGATGCTTCGTTTTTGTCTTGAGCATACTTTCTCACTCACTCTATTTGCATGGCTGGCATGCATGGGTCAACATGATGGCAAAAAAACTTATTTTAACAGAAACTTGTGCCATAATATGACAGAAGTCTCAATATTAAGCTTAGGAATGTGTGAACTTTTGTCTATGTGTGTGTGGTCGGTTCGCACCGAAGTGCGAGCTTCGTTGCCGAAGCATCCGTGCTCCAGGGAGCGCTAGTGTTCCCAAGACGGCGAACCCCTAGCAGACTCCCTAGCATTACAAGGGAAAGATACTGGGGTGGTTTCCCGTGGCCTTCCCCAGGACGCCATTAAGGAATGACGTCAGACCGAAGAGAAAGTGAAGAAGAGGCTACAACACAGGAAAGGAAATTTTTGAAACATCCATGCTCGCTACCGGGATTTGAACCCGGGCGCTGGCACATTGATCTCACGACAGACCGACGCCTGAGACCGCTCGACCACACCAGCGCGGCTTTGTCTATGTAGTAATATATAATTAACACAAGAATTATTTATTGAACTTAGTTTCTCAACACACCTCAATATAAAATAAAGTGGTAAAAAAAAAAAGGTACAAAAATATTTATTACAAAATTGAGATTTTCTAATTATTTTTTTTTCAGTTGGTTTTTTTTTTTTCCCGCCTACTTTTCATATGTTATTTTATTAACTTTTAAGTTTTTGTTTGGAGCAGTTTTCAATTTTAAAATTGTTTTGTTTTTCACAGCTATATCTCCTAAATTTCTAAATAATGTTATTTTGTTGAGTTTTGAAATAAATAGTTTTTTTCATCTCTTATTTTTGTCTCTTATATTTACTCCCCCCCAAAAGCTAATTAATGCCAAATCTAAATGCAATAGATAGTGTTGTAAATTTTACATGCATTTTTATTATCTCTGTATTACTATATTTAATCTTTTGTATCTTCACTTGGCAGTGATTCACAGACTTTTCACTATCAGGGCCCTCTTTTAGAGCAATCTGCAGTGAATGGAGTTGATCTCATTCAATTGAAATTTAAAATATTTAAAGCTGCATATGTTTTTGTTTTTTTTTATCTTTTATGATTCTTCATATAAAAATGGTAATTAATCTAAAGAAAAATAAAATTTATGTATTCTTTTAATCTAAAGAATAAAAGAATACATAAATGTATTTTATAGAAGTAATAATTAGTTAAATGAAAAAAGATAAAGCTGTTCTTTATAGTTCTTCAAGAGATGTCTCTTTCAACTAAGAGTTTAGTTGAAAGATTACTGTGGGCCAATTGAGTGCTTGGTGTATCACTAGCACATTGGCCTCTTAACTCTCAGTACTGAGGTTCGGTTCCCTTAAAAATACGATGGGCAGGTTTTCTTGGGCATCTCCGCTTTTACCTACACTACTTCCATGATTCTTTCTACATCATTCTCTCCATCGATCCTTTTTTCTGTGGATTTAGTCCAATAGTTCTAAGGTTGCATGGCTTGGCTTTTCTGTCATCCAAATTCCCCACAATCTAATCTAGAGATGGGCAAACTTATTTACAAGAGAGCCAAATGAAAAAAAAAAAACGAAATTTTTTTGGCAGAACAAAGACTTTTATTCATTAATTTTTTTTTTTCAAAATTCATTTGAAACGTAATAAACACTCATAATAGACTGACATTTTAAAATAAATTGAGAATGCAAACAATCATAAAATACCTATTAAAAATTCCACATCAATTTTCTGTTTCTTAGAAGCACTAGCCATTTTTGCAAATCATATAGTCTAACAGAAACAAAGATGACTTTTTTATGGAAGTAAGAAAAAATAAAAAAACACACAACAATTAAAGATCCACTGAACTATTTTTGAATTCTTGAATTTTTAAGATAGTTATTTTTTAATTATATTTTTGAAAAAGTAGCTCAGTGGATCTTTAATTGTTGTGAGTTTTTATCATTATTTTTTCTTACTAACATTCTTATGCATGTTAAATTTTGCAATTATGTTTTTATGGGAGCACACTGATTAGAGGTCAGATTGAAACATCATCCTACGGCCTGATTGAAAACATGAGTGGCCTATAGTTTACCCATCCCTGATCTAATCTAATGTGATTGAGCATTATTTGCCAGATAGTGTTGCAGAAGAGTTAAGAACTTTCAACAATTATATACATGTTAAAAGACCCTGACTCCCTCATAATATCAAATGGGGGAAAAAGCAATTACGTTACTTGATTTGATAAGAGAAATAATTATATAAATATTATATAATTATATTTTTGCTGAATTGGGTTACAAAAAGATGTGTTAGGTCAGATTTTTTTTCTTTTCTTTCTTTCTTTTTTTTTAATAACTTTCCTAAAAGTGAAAGATAAATCAGTTATAAAAGTAAAGAGTTATTTTATGTCCTCCTCTAGGTTTGTTCATGTCTTGGAAGTCATTCCCACAATTTTAAAATCACCACTCTAAGGAGCTTGACAATATTGGGAAAAAATAAAAAAATATATAGTATAATATAATAAAAAGGAAAAATGGATTTTTTTTTGTTTTTCAAATATTATAAAAAAAATTACATATGTTATTTTTCCTTTGTTTTCAGGCATCCTCTTTTTCCCTTGTTAGCACTTCTATTTGAGAAGTGTGAGCTTGCCACACAGAGTGCTGAGTGTCCTTCTTCTGAGTCGTTCAATGTAGATATTCAGGCATTTGTACAGCATCAAGAACATGACCGTAAACCATTCTTCAGCGATGATCCTGAAGTTGATAATTTAGTATGTATAGTTTAATTTTCATTTAATTATAAAGTTATTTTAAAATTAAATATATTAATTTATTTATCCCCATCAAAAAAAAAAAAATCAGATTTTGCCAAGTGCCTTAAGTTAAATGTAAATCAGAATTTTCACACTGATTTATGAAATCATTAGATTTTCTTAATGTATTAGCCCCATTTTCTAAAGTGCTTTTTTGTTAACGAATATAATTAGAATTTCAAATAATTAAAACATCAATTAATTCATTATTCTTAGTAACAATATACTTAGAAAAGAAAGTTGTACAATTTATAGATGAAGAAATATTTACAATGTTAAGCAAAACAGTAAAGTTTAGTTTCTTTTAAAAAGACTTAAAATAATTAATTTTGAATTTTTACACAGTAAAAAATATTTAATTAATTTTAAAATTAAAAACTGAAAACTATTAGCAGATCTTTCTTTCAGTTTTGTTTATTATTTATTAATAAAAATGTTTCAGAAATAGTGCTGAAATGTTATATTTTTTGTAGCTAGCTTTATTTTAAAAAAAATAGAATTCTTTATGTTTTCATGTAAATATGTGTTCAAGTTAGATCTCTTAACTTTATAAAATGAGAAAGTCAGTCACAGTCAGGTACTAAAGACATTGCCTTGTTGCTGCCACTACGTCCTTCTATCCTCAGCTTTTCTCATTAACTCATAATAACTTCAGAATTCCAGTACCCTTTTGTTTCATCTAAAAATCTTTTTCTAGGTCTTCCTATGCCCTTTTTCCCTATAATTTTCCCTTCCAGAATAATTTTTAAAAAACTGTTAGGCCTAATTACATGGCCAAGAAACTTTTTTTTTCTTTTCTCCTGTATTAATTTTCTCCTTTCATCCACTTCTTCCAAAACCTCTTGACTCATTCGTATGAGAAAGTAGCAGCTGAAATTTACAGAAATTACAGACTAGATTATTAATGAGTTAAACAAGTAATTTTTCAGTTACAAATTATAATTTCCATTTGACATTAGAGAATTCTTTGTGTTTTTTTCTATAAATTAATGCTAGTTTTTTATGAATTTATGTAATATAAATATAAATATTTAACTATAATACAGATCTGGCATAATATCATGTAAGAATCCTAACAGTTTGAATATTACTTCATTGCATGATTTTTTTATTTAAAATTCTTATTTTTTAATTTTGTATTTTTAGTTGACTAGTTCTACTTTAATATTGGTTACTACTAGTCAGTAGTTCTAAATATTTAATGTAACTTCTGACTCCTAAAAATAGAAAAAACTCGTTTCAATTCAAATGGTAGTTTGACCGTGATTTCCTGAATTTTCTTTTCATTTGCTTTTGTGAACTTTTATATCCAAAGCGAGTACTGAAGAAATTTCTCTCTTGTAATTTTTCAATAAATAAATCAAAATTATCTCTTTTCTGATCAGTTGAGACTTAACAGTTGAGTTTATTTCAGACAACATTGATCTGATTTCTAAGTAAATATTTCTCCTCACAACCATTAGACATTTAATCTTGTTTGATATGCAGATTATCTACGATAAACAACTTTTGTTTATTTACAATAAAAATTCTTTAATGTGCCTTAATAATAATTAAAGTTAGCCAACTAATTCGACACCTATATAAAAGGTTTTTTCCAATATTTAAAAACGTTAAAATATGTATAAAATAACGACACACGTTTCGAAACCTCGTCAGAGCTTGATAAAGAAACCGCTCTGACAAGGTTTCGAAACATGTGTCATTATTTTATACATATTTTAACGTTTTTTAAATATTGGGAAAAACCTTTTATATAGGTGTCGAATTCGTTGGCTAGTTTAACTTTTGTTTATGTTTAAATACAACTGTTTTATCATTCTTTGCATTATTTTAATAAATAATGTTTCATTTCTTATAACTATTCACTTCCTAATTATTTTATTACATTTCCAATGTCTGAAGAATTTAATTCATTTTCCTATTTCTATTTTTTTTTAAGATGGTAAAAGCAATTCAAGTTCTCCGAATTCACCTTCTTGAGCTAGAAAAAGTTCAGGAATTATGTAAGGACTTTTGCCATCGATATATCACTTGTCTCAAAGGAAAAATGCAAAGTGAGAATCTATTACGGTCTGATTATCCTGGTTATACATCTGCCTCACCTGGAAGTGACTCAGATTCAAGAAACTCAACTCAGTCGCAGCCAGTGCAGTCACAATCGGTTCCTCAGGTTAGGCATTTCATTTTTACAATCCAAAAGACACTTAACTGAATCTGTAGTTATTCATTAAAAATCACTCATTTCATTGAAAAGAAAACGATGGAAAGTTATCCACAGGCTAGAATTGAAGGCGACTAGGCTTTTTATTATCCATCATCTGAAGTTAACAGACTGAATATAAAATCTGATTCTGACTAAAATAAGGTTGGAATGTGGGTAATTTTCAGAACTGTGTTGTAATAGGAACTATTCCATTCATTATAACTACAAAAGAACTCTTTGGCACTTAAGATTCTTTATTTGATTTCATTTTGTTTTCATCAATGGATACAATAACCTAACATCGGAATTTAAGAAATGACTAAAATAGGATTTTGCTTTTATAATCCAAGATATAATTTGCTAGATATATGGAAAACTTTCAGTTGAAGCTAAAGTAGAAAAATCTGTCCACTTCATCATTTTTATTTTATACTTCTGCATTGTAGCAAACATATTCACAGTGAACAAACTGAGATAGAAAATCCCAAAACTCCTTGTGTTCCCAATCCATTATTTGATATGTTTTTTCCAAGCTCACAAAAACTGTGAAACCTCTTTACTGTTCAGTTTGATGAAGAAACCTGAATGCACAAGAGGTCTGAAATATTCATTAAATTTTATTTCATTTAATCACGATTATATAAAGCCACAAATTAAATCAATTTCCACTCATCACACATGAACAGAATAAGTTAACTACATCACTACTCGGTAATTTATTCACAGTAGTTAACTTATTATCTTGAAAACTGTTTCTGTCTTTGCACTCGCATATAATAGTAATTGTAGGCATTCAAGAACATTTGGATTAATATCTGTTTCAAATCTGTTGATTTCATAATCACCATCTATTTTATTTTTTTATTAATTAAATTCACTGTTATTAAATCAGAAATCACTTAAATTTCATGAATTGTTCTCAATCATACTTTTATCAATAATGATAAATAGCTAATTATTAATTAAATTTGCAGTATTTGATGACTAACATGTACAATAGACAAACTTCTTTCTGTCCTCATGTCTTCATTTTCAGAACTTTGAAAATTGATTCAAACCGAAATGAAAATTTCTGAGATTCATTAAGAATGACACTAGAAGTTTTAGGGGGGTTGAATTTATTATTATGATTTATTGCAGTGAAAAGTAAATCTGTTATGTAATGGAAAAATATGAATTATTTCTGATTTCGTATTTATATTCTCAATAATTTCTTTATTTCTGTTGTAAAACTTTTCGTCAGGTGTAGCTTTTCTTGTGTTTGCTTATGTTACAATAAAATAAAAAATAAATAACAATATTTTCCAGACTTCTCTCAGTTTTATTTGCCCTTCATAAATCAAACTTTCAACTTTCTTTAATGTCTTTGATCTGACATCATGTTTTTCATCTAATATCAAGTTAATTTATTTTAATATTGATAGCTGGAAGTTCATGACAAGTCTTCTCAAAAGAAAATGAATATAATAGTAGACTTTCTATGATTCCAAAACTCCTAACTCCTAACTAGTTCTTATATTCCTATAAGATGATAAATTATTTTTATCTAAAGTTAATTACCTTTATTGCAGTAACCCAGTAATTGTTGACTTCTTTTCAAACCCTAATAATGTCAATTCCCCACATAACTCCCGCAGATATACAATACCTTTTAATGAGATATCAAAGAAAAACAAATTGAATCCCTGTTGTTTTTCATGGACTTTAATACTAATATATTTCTACATTTAAGGATAAAATTACCATTCAAAAGTAATTAATATCTCGGCATTTATAAATTGACTCAGCATATCTAATAGAAATTTATGATTTCTTTGGATGACATCCTTCTTATATACAGTATAATGATTTGAAAATTTCATGGTATGAAATCATTGCTAAACCTTCACAGATAATACTCAGTCAATGCAATTTCCTGTCGTTAGGAAAACATTGATTAAACATTGATATTTTCATTCACTGCCCCTTAATCATAAAATAATTCTGACTATTTAGGTTCAGTTTTTGAATAACATGGTAATAAAAGATATTAGCGGTTTTACTTAATGAAAAATTTGGAATTATATTCTACTATTAATTAATGGTTTCATACGAAAAATAATAATCTTGTAAATTTAGATTTAACCATGAGAGACACAGTTAGATGAAAATATTGATTAAATTTTCCAAAGAATTTGTAATTCAAGGAATAGTAAGGTTTTTTCTTCTGTATCTTCAATTAAAAAAATAAAAAATAAAATTAAATCTGATAATTTAAATAAACTTTTTCTCTTTCATCATTAACCTACTTACAGTTTAATCAAAGTCCATTAATTATCTTGCCTTAAAATGCAGCTTTCCTTATTTAATTATTTTACCCATAGTATTGGTTAGTAGAATGGATTCAATTGATTAGACTGTCTAATTGAAGCTCAGTGGATATTCAGATTTCTTTTTTAATTTTCTTCACTCGTTGACATAAAAATTTGTGCACCAAGAAAAAAATCATTCTATAAATGCAAAAGAAAGTAAATAGCTATGGCAAGAGTAGATATGCATATGAATAACATTTGGTGCAATTGCGCTCGTCCTACAGTGGCACTGCAATCACAAGCCATGGGGCTTATAAGGCACACGCAGTAGAGTCCACAGGCACTGTAAGGTGATACGGCAAGATTTGCGAGCAGTCAACATGCCACGAAGACACCTTAGACGTCAATACGAACAACTCATGGAGTTTGAGAGGCCGTATCATCAGGCTGCGAGAGGAGGGCTTGGCAGCTCGGCAAATTCCCCTCCTTTTACATTGTTCTGACTTTACAGTCAGATCATGTTGGGAGCAATGGACATGTGAAGGCACCTCTACACAGTGGACTGGCTCTGGACGACCCAGACAGACCACCAGAAGAGAGGATCATTTGGTTTTCAGAGAGGCATGAACAGATCGAATGGCTTCCTTGTCCACTATCCACTGTCCACGTGGCAGGGTCACAAGGGAACCCTGTCTATGTCAGAACCATTTCTAAACTAGCAGAGGTGAATCTACATTCTAGATTGTCAGCTGCGTTTGCGGTGGTGTCAGTAGAGAGCAATGTGGAATGAGACGGACTGGCGACGTATCGTCTTTAGCGATAAATCCTGCTTTTGTTTGGGAATGGATGACCATTATGTCAGGGTTTGGAGGATCTCAGGTGAGCGCTAAAATCCCAACCTCACTTTACAGCTGCATACAGCTCCCATTGCAGGCTAGGGTGATGGTCTAGGGTGCCATTGCATATGATACTACTATTATTAGTCAATAGTGTTTCTACGAGGGATATTGATAGCCTAACTATATGTTCAGGAGATCCTGTGGCCCCATGTGCTGTCTTTCATGGCTGGGCACACAGGGGCAATTTTTCAACCAGATAATGCTCATTCATATATAGCTAAGGTTTCACAGGACTGTCTGTGTCGTGTTGTGACACTTTCTTGGCCTGCCCTTTTGCCTGATTTGTCGCCAGTCAAGCATGTCTGGGACCAGGCAGCACTCCATGTAGCAGCATTCATGATTTGGAGCTTTATTTGCAAGAACTGTGGACAAACCTGCCATACGACAAAATACAGCATCTGTTTGACTCTATGCCCGACCGTATCACCACATGTATCTAGGCACGAAGTGGTCCAACAAGGTACTAATGGTGACCTTATTGTGTACCGCAGCTCCGCGAAACATCGTCCTGCTGCTCTGATATTGTAATCATTCCTGTCCTTTGTCTCTATCATCACACTAATTAAATTTCATTTGAATCCAATGCTTCCTTCGTGGTGCACAATTTGTTTTGTCAATGAATGTAATACAATTGCACCTGCACACCTTTACATAACAAAGTAATATCCAAATTGTGGAAACAATAAAAAGCTAGGTAAGGTTTCTTTTTCATAATTACTGCCAGGCTACAATAAAATGAACAAAAGGTAATAAATGATCTAAATGTTTCGTTTGTTTCCCCTTCATCATTTCCAAAAAGAAGCATTTCACACACACACTTCTTTCAGTGTCACTGAATCTAGTACTTTTGAAAATTTTGGGTGCTTCCATGATATATTGATACTTTTGTATATGCATACATCTAAAATAAATAACAGCCAAAGTAAGTTGTCTTAATAAGTAAACCACAGTCTTTCAACTTTAAATTTTTTTTTCAGTAATACTGTCTACATGAAAATTTGGTTTTATTTTTTTTAAAATCTGAAAACGCTGTAATTTTTATCTTGTAAAACTGCAGAAAAACCTTCACTAATAATAATAATAATAATAATACCTGTACTACAAGTACATACCACAAAGCATATTAGAATCACCCTCATATAAACTATACTGGGACCGCCCCATTCACACAGACAAAACCATACATCACAACAGACCAGACATCACACTTGTTGATAAGGTCAACAAACAGACCTATCTAATTGATATTGCAGTGCCTATCAGGAAGAACATGCAGAAAACTCACGCAGACAAGATCAGTAAATACACTGATCTAGCACACGAGCTCCAGAAGCAGTGGAGGCAGGATCGAGTACGTGTTGTACCCATCGTTCTGTCTGCCACTGGTCTGGTGCCTCACACATTGCACCACAGTCTCAGCACACTAGGACTTCACAAAATCACTTATGCACAACTGCAGAAGGCTGTGGTACTCAACACTACACGCATAGTTAGGAAATTTATGGACACAAGCACACATCCCTAATCATTCTTGCACACATCTTTACACTTGGCAGTATGTGCTTTGGTCCTTGACCCGCCATATTGTTTTTGCTGGGGAAACCCAAGGTTTGAAACATACAAACATAATAATAATAAATAAATAAATAAATCTTCTTTCTCAAACTCTTTTCATCAGTGATTTTTTTTTCCAACTTTGTGTTTTGTTTTATTTCTTGCTCTGTATTTAAGTTTTTTTCCCCAACAGTCATTATACTTTATTTTATATTACCCATGATAATACATAAAAACTCTTGTGAACAATTTCAGTCCATGCCAAGAATAGTTACAGTTGATCAATAGTTTTATTATTAAATGACCTAGTTCAAATCTTCAGATAATCTATGAAATTAAAATCCCAAATTTAAGTTGGACATTTAATGTTTGTTATAAATGGAAGTGTACATGGTGATTGTGATAAAAAAACAAACAAACAAGTCTGTCAGATCACAGTGAAAGACCACGATTAAGATCCTTATGTGCATTTAAGTACATCTTCATTTCATATAGAAGATCTTCCCACTTCATACTGAAACCATTCATGAAGTTTTTGACAATTGGAACAAGCCAGTTGGGAAGAAAATCTGTAAATAGTGCCAGGCTGCAGTAATGAATATGGTAAAGTGCTGTTGTCCTGCTCATAAGATCAGGTGTTAGTAATAATCAACTTTTCAGGTAACACAGTCAATGCACAAAACTTTTCTATATTTTGTGGCACTATGATTATTTTTCTTTTTCTGAATCTCCTATTAAAAATCCTTGTTATTCAGTGATTCAACAGAGCAGATTGGTCAACTGTAATTCATTGTTTTTGATGAGGATACTATTGAAAGCTTATATTATTTCTTGCCGTTTGTTCATCAAATCAACTAATACACTTATTAAAATTGAGAACTTTTAAGCTGCAATTACAATGTAGTAAAATTAATGTTCAAGTAAAATCCCTCCATATTTAATCAGCAGCAAAAGGATTTTCAATGTATTACTTTCTTCAATATGTGTATTTATAATTTTTGACAAATTCTTTTAGAGATGAACAATTGAATTCTCTGCCTTATTTAGGTAGATCTGATTTAAGTTTGGAAAAACTTTTGTCTCCACTGCATTGCTAAAGATCCTTAGTAGTCTTATATAGGTTATTGAATTGTTCCTTCATTATCAAGTCTTCTAGAAGTGAGAAAGATTATTTCAAATGTGTTGGATTCTAGAAATGATTTGTTGAAATGAGCTTTGAAAGGAGAGAGATGAAAAGAATCCATCAAAAATGTTTAACTTCATTTCTGTTATTATTGATGCTTTCTATATTAACAGCTACCAAAGAATAGCAAATGTGATTGTTGAATGAATTGCTGTTAAGATAAATAAAAGGTATAGCAAAATACCATTCCTTGGAAAAATTAATTGCAAAATGATAATTTATTGTGGTCCCATTGTCGTGATCGTAATTCATCTTAAAGTGATTCACATTCATGAGATTCAACTCAGTCAGAGGTGACTGTCTGTTCCTCAGATTAGTTGTTACTATTCTGTGTCTACAACTGTGCTATTGCTATGATATGGTTTAGCAGATCATAAGAATCATTCTCCATGTATCTTTTTGAAAGCTACTGATTATCGATGAAGATACTCAATCTTCTTTGAAGCAACAATGAAAAGATGGAGAAAATGAATAAAAAGACCAGTTGGGAAATAGCTGATAAAAGATTTTAACACATGGAAGACCCAAAACCAATTAAAATACAGTGTTACCTCCGAATAACGGACAGTCACGGGACCGGAAGTTTCGTCCGTTAATGGGAGGTGTCCGCTATTGGGGAGGACTATCTTTTTTTCATTTTTTAGCTATAGCATGCCATTTAATGAAAAATTACGTACAATCTTAATTAAATTTCCACAATTACCATTGCGATATGAGAGAATATGAACAATTGCAAATTATTTACTATATTTTTAAATGAGTGCTAATCCGTTTGTCTTACGTAAAATAATGACAAAATTAATTTCTAGCCATCCATTTGATGCCTTAAACATGTCCAATCCTAAAGTTTGACCGAATTCTCTGGCTTTTTCTTGAAGCAAAACACCGCTTATAGGAATGTTCTTTGCATGAGCAGAGCGGAACCATTTTATGACCACTTAGTCGATTTTGCTTGTTTCAGTTTTACGAAACTTCAAATTCTTCGAATTTTCGTTTGAATTCACCATCCACATTTTTCTAATCTCATCTTTGTCCTTCAAAAGTTCACTTATCTGAGTTTTTCTAACTTTAAAACGTTCAGCAAGACAACGTACACTCAGCTTTTCTTTTTCAGCAACTTCAAGAACATCAATTTTTTCTTTCAGTGCCAATCTCTTCCCTTTTGACGCCATTTTAATTCGCACTAAATTTAATCAACACGTTTATAGGATAGTTTATGTGGTATTGAAAAATGACAAAGCAACTGCAGAGAAAAAAAGGGCCTCAGATTCGTGCATTGAATCATGGGACACAGATACAATGTATCAATGTATGGGGGGGAGGGGACACCGATACAATCTATCAATGTATGGTACACCCATGTCAATACAACCATGATGTGTTTGTAGAAATGTAAATCGAAAAAAAAAAAATAAATTTACAGTTAAAATAACTGTCCGCGGTTCAGAGTGTCCGCTATTCGGAGTGGATAATATGGAATGTCTATTGTAAGGGACTGGGACCCGCAATAATGTCCGCTAATTAGAGGTGTCCACTATTCAGGGTGTCTGTGAAGGAGGTAACACTGTATATATGGAGACATAGCAGTATCCTACATCTTGAAAAAAATTGGCAGGAATTTAAAGGGAACCAAAGCAGTGGTATTTTGAAAAACAAAACAAAAATAAATCTAAGATAATGTAATGTAAATGTTAGACTTTCAGTGTTTTTCAGAAGTGTTTTCCAGAAAAATAAGGAAATTTTGTTTAGGAATTTTTGCTTGGCATTGTCTCTTTAAAATCTGAAGGAGACCTCTGCAAATTCCCAATGACTCAGTGAAAGTCAAACTATCATTGAAATTACAGGAATAAGAAATTAAATTATTCATGAACATTATTAGATGCCAATGTAGAATTGACAAAAAATCTAAAGAACAAAGTCTATTTGTAGATGAATGAATTCACATTGGTGTTGGCGGCAGATTGAACAGATATGTGTGATCAGCCTCTTTGCTAATTATTATAATCTCCACATATAGGCTGTTAATGCAAAACTGGTTCCTGATAATTTGAAAAGTCTTCAAATCTTCAAAATAAAACAAAAATAAATGTATAAAACAATACATTTATTAAAATAAATATCTTTTAATTTTCGAAAAGACATGACTTCTTTTCTTTTTCAAAGCTGAAAAACAACAACAATATGTTACAAACAAGTAAGGGAAAACGATATTGTAACATATTGTTGTTGTTTTTCGGCTTTGAAAAAGAAAAGAAGTCATGTCTTTTCGAAAATTAAGAGATATTTATTTTAATAAATGTATTGTTTTATACATTTATTTTTGTTTTATTTTGAAGATTTGAAGACTTTTCAATATATAGAATGTCTAGAAGAGGGAGAATTAAGAAGACTTTTGGTTCCTGATAAGTTAATAGTATGTCCAAAACTTTGATGGTTAAGAATTTCAACATAATGTCTTTAAATAATCCTGACGACAAGTAATGTAATCTTCAACAAAGCTCTTTGCAGCCTAATTGGATAAGTGTGACTGAATTTGTCCTAAGCCTTTAAAAAAGAATAAAAAAGATAATTTAAAAAGCTTTTTTCAATTCTAGCAAACCAATTTCAAAACTAAGAAATGAAATTAAATATAATTCTTTACTATTATAAAAATTTTTGACAGTATTTTGGCTTCTATGTTAACAGAATAGAAAGATTTTTTTTCTTTATAGAAGTAAAGTTAAGAGGCTTTAATTGCTGGTTAGTCATCAGTACAGAGGATTGAGGCAGATTAAATTGAACAAGTTCGAATCAGCCTATACCCTGCATGGAATTGCACGCGCTGAGTACATATGTAGTCATTATTATTCCCTAATGATGATATATCAATTATTGAGTAGACTGAAAAATGTCTGCGAAAGTAATGCCATTCGGGGAAGGATATGTATGTGTCCTTTTTGAAGTCAACATGTCCTACAGTGTGATTGCAGAAAGTGTCGCTACTGATTTTGGTCAGTAAGTGTACAATTAGCCACATAATCTGCCAGTCAACTCAACCTCCAGGCCAAAGGCACTGTTAAAACAGGCAGACAAGTCAGCCAATCGCCAGCTACCATACGATAGATCAGGATGATGGTCACACATGAGAACCCATCCACCCAATGGCCAACAGGTTAGAAATATCAAATTGGACTGTGGGACATGTCATCCAAAACAACCTTGGCATGTACGGGATCCACAAAGCATGTGGTCCCAAGTTCACCGAACAGCACATCCAGGAATGCTTCACCAATGCTAGAAAACTGTACAACAGTACCTTGCACATGATCGCTGGCAGTATTTCATCATATTGGACGAAGCATGGGCATACCTGGACAATTCCAACCAAGCCAGTACGATTTCTTATCAGCACATCAGACAGAAAAAGAATGAGCAGACTTTGTGCGGGAATGCAAAGAGAAGTCTCCAAAGGTTTCATGATTATCAAAGGATACTGTGCTCGTGGTCATCTCTCACTGTTCAGAGTGGCTGCTAATGCCAAGGTAAATGCTGCCTACTTCCAAAAGAATGATGGAATCCATCTACGGTACCCATGTCCCACAGCTTTATGGTGATGACGCTCCATTGGTGAACATTCATATGGACAAGGCATCCAGTCGTAGTGCACTTTCCTTAGTCTTGAAGTCTGATTGGCCTTCGGGAAGTCCCATTTTGACGTGTGGAACACAATCCCCTGGGAATACCGAACCAGAAGCCTCCTCCATTGGAAACTAAGATGGCAGGTGATTGTCCATAACCATGGTCGACACATTGAGCAGCATTGTTGGTGGAGGAAGGACTTATCTCTGTAATATGAGGTCAATTTTATCTGCCTCAACCCTCAACCCCCACCCGGTGACAGATATGATAATGCAAATTTTTTTTGGATAAAATCAGTTTCTGAAGTGAATCTTACAACTACACTTTTCAATTACTTACAAAAAAAATTAATAATAAGGATAGGCTTAATCTATTTAGGCAGTCAACATAGTCAACAAACACAATCAGTATTCTTGATAGATATGAAATAAATAAATAAATAAATAAATAGAAGTATTCAATCTAAAGTATGATTTCAGAAATGAAGAATTTTTTCTTTTTTTTTTTCTGATTCGTAATTTTTAATGTAAATGGATAACAATGGATGATTCATTACAGAAAGCTAGTAAATATTTCCAAGTTACCAAATATAGATATTCACAGAAAGAAAAATCTGCAACAAGTTTATAGGAAAAATTACCCATTGGCAGAAGCAGGAGAGAAAGGCTGGCTAGTTGGTGATTGGCCACCAACTCAGAATAACTCTACATAATATGCTCAAAAGAAACTTACAAGTTAAAGGAGTTAAAGCTTGGTGCAGGAATATAGTTTTTGTGACAAATACAGAAAGGATTAATGATCGCTTCAGTTTAATCAACAAATGATTATTTAGGGAAAGGAAACCAGAGGAGAGTTAAAAAAAATCGAATACTTTTTATTCTGCCAAAGAACAAAACTTGCAGGAAGGTATTGTAAACTGTAGACAGAACAAGGAAAAAACAGAATGACTTTTAGGTTGTGCTAATTTCGTGAAAATTAAGACAGACATGAACTTACAATATGGATGATGTTGAAGAAAGATGCTAAGAAAAGCTGGCCATTCTAGACAAACAAACAGTTATCCTAGAATAAATCGGGTGTTATTAGTCTGTGCTAGTAATTAACATATAAAGATAGTCACGGATTTGCAAATGGATGTTTTTATGTAATAAAAGGAAAGCACAGTAACAAATAACTGTGTTTATACTAGCAGTACGGAAAGAGGAGAGGCTTCAAACAAATTGCAAACCTTAAATGAACACTAAGAGGGCTGAATATATATTTCAGTTTTTCTTTAATACTAATATACAGACCTAATAACTATCCTCATAACATGGGGGAAGCTGATAATCTTCCAACAATGGACAAAGAAAGCTTTCAAAAACACACTAAGACTGTGAAGGTTAGCTTTTTTGATAAGCAATGGTTTGCTTGCCAGAGCTTAATATTCTATGATAAAAGTTTTCTATATGATTGATTTATTTTTTTTAAGCTTTGAGTAGAATTGGCACAGTTTGTAACACATTTCAAAAATTATGTCTATTTTTTGCAAACATTTTCCAAGTGAAGCATAGTCTTTAGTACTTGAGCTACTAGTTGTGCTTTAAGCTTTCACAATGCTGAGTTATCATTGTTTATTTGACTGAGTGCACTAGATAGATCACTTTCTAATATTACCTGAAATTCAGTATTCTGTATTAGTTTTTTAGTATTACTTATATTTCCTACAAGACATTATTAAGAAATTGTTAAACTAATGGTATACATTGTAATGTTGAAGACTTACATTTTAATTTTTTTTTCTTTTTTTCTAATTTTAGAATTTCAGTTTTTTTTTTTTTTTTTTTTTTTTTTGAGAAATAAAAAAAAATCAATCTTTTTGTATTTAGTTTTATTTAATTTTAATTTCTTCAAAATGTATTCATTAAATTGTGCAGTAAATCGTTCTATGTTGCTGTTTAAGAAAAGCCCTATTTTCAGTATTTTTAAAGTTTTCTGTTTTAACATTAAATATCTTTTGTTGCCATTCATCTTATCTTTTGCCTTGTTATTTTACTAATAAGGGTATAATTTGAACTGAGTATCTTTTTCAATTTTTTATCAATGTTTAAAGTTCACAATTTATTATAATAACTTAGATATAATAAATGTATCAATGAATTCTGGACCTGAGCAGTAATTTTTCTTTTTCGCTTTGTGTTTCAAAATATATTTTTAAATTTATTTGTTTGCATATTCAGATAAATCAGTTATTAATTTTAATTAATCAAACATTGTTACATTATCTAATAAATGCTTTCATTTAATGTAAATTCTTTACTACAGCGTTTTGGTGAGTTTGTGGATACTCATATTTAAGAGATAATAGGCTCTATAAGTAGGTTATGTTATTACGCCATTAATTGTTTCAGCGAGTTATAATTTTAAAAACCATTATAATGAACAACTTCAGTTATTCACCAAGCCTTAATGCCTTATTATCTTTAGCAGGGTAGTGCCCAGGAATATGAAATGGGTGAGAGAGGGTTATGATGGTCTTATATTTCAAAAAAAAAAAATGTTCTTTTCTGAGGGGCATTACAAATAAAATGATGACTTTCCAACCAAAAAAAAATGTACAAAATGCTGGATTTCTTCTATGTTCAGACGCAGTGAAGGTTACAATCGTCCTTCCTTCACTTGTTCAATGAAAAGTACCGCTCTAATGTTTGTAGATTCTTTGTTTAAGAACTTCTTATGTTTATTTCAAATTGTAGTCTTTTTAGCAACCCATTTGGAAGCTATTGTGATAGCGACCAAAATTGGTAGCTATTGCGTTTGTCCTTTCCGTCCGTCCGTGTCTGTCCACCCCTAACACCTCCCGAACGGAAGGTCGGATCGACAAACAGACTTCACCATCACATTCAGAGGCTCAAACACTGTAGGAATGGAATATTTTCAGGGCCAAGGCTACCCCCCCCCCCCCGAATGTTTGAGATATTTGGCATTGTTGCCATTGTACCTTCCTAAAAACTCCTGAACGAAAGGTTGGATCGACAAACGGACTTCACCATCGTGCTCAGAAGCCCAAATAATGTAGGAATAGGGTATTTTCAGGGGCCAATGCCCCCCCCCCTCCCCCAGTTTGAGATATGCCCCCATGTGGCATTGTTTTCATTAGATTTCCTCTATTAGCTTAAATGTTAGAAATGCAACCATCTCATTTAAGTTATCAGCTATAGCTTGATGCATAATGTCTCAGATTCATACACTGAGGGTTGTCGGTTCAAATCCGTTTAACTATTTTCTTTTTTGAAAGCAAGTTTAATGTCCGTAATCATTTATAAATGGAGAGAAAATCGCCAACCGGACTATAAATATGCCTTTGCACATTGAGCCAACATCAACGGGAATTCTGTACAATTGTTTCATCCTTATTATGGAATCATCAGCAGAATATACCCTTGATGTAGAATTCCCATTGATGTTGGCTCATTGTGCGAAGGCATATTTATAGTCCGGTTGGCGATTTTCTCTCTATTTTCTTTTTTGTTTTGTTTTTTCTCTTAGTCTTCTTTTCTCAATGTCGACATGTTTTTTTTTTTTTTTTTTTTTTTTTTTCTAAAACCTTTTTAAAAAAAATTTTCCTAATTTTTTTAATATTTTTTCTTACGTTAATGTACTTCCTTTTTTTATTATTATTTTTAATTTTTGTTATTATTATGGGTGGCCTTTAAATTTATGCTTTAGCACAAAATTATATTCACTTATTTTATTTTTTTTTATTTGATTAATTAAATACGAACAACACTTTAAATAATTAGCTTTTTTCATGAATTCAAACACGTTTAGTTGCTCTTTGCTAATCTCCTGTCATTTTGTTGGGGTCTTAAATAAAATTTTATCTTTTTAGTGGGATAATGGTTTTGCTTTTCTTAAAAGATGTGGAATAAAATATTAAGATAATAATTTTTTTTCCATATTTTTATAAAACTCAAAAGTGAAAAACAAATTAAATTATATTAATTTTGTAATTCTAATTTTTTAAGTATTTCTTGAAAATGAAACCTTACTGGAATTGTTAAAACTATTGCTTTAAGGGTATAATAATAATAAACAGTAATTTTGGGAATTATCAAAGTGTAATATGTACAGGGTGGCCGGGAAGTTCCCATACCCCTTAGATTAGATTAGATTAATTGAAAGTGGGTGGCATGACTCCCATACCCCTTAATATAAGATTAACATAATAGGGGGTACGGGAACTTCCCATACTACCCTGTAGAATGATCATTTATATCTGCCTTTTGTACAGGCATATCTTGCCAACAAAGGAAGTTAGGTTCCATACCATCACTTTAAAATGAATGAATATTGTTGTAAAGTAAACCACAGCCTTTTTTCCCCTTGCCAAGGCTTATAAAAGTTTGAAAACATATTTACATTATCATTTATTAGGTGTGCAATAGTGCTAGGCATAAAAACATGTTACAAAATTAAAAATAACAAATAAAAAAAAAAAAAATTCTTCAGTACTATATTGCTAAGCATTAAGGCAAGGCAAGTGCCAAAAATAATAAACCTGAATATAATTGAAAAGTGCTCTAAAGCCAAAGTATCTTAAAGCAAGGTATACCTGTAGAATTGCTTCACTTTGTCTTTGTAAAAAGAAAGAAAAAAATTGCCTAAATAATCATTTTGAATGAGTAACAGATATCACTCCAATTTCTTATCACTCCTTCTGAAGTGATGGAAGTATACTTTCCCAGTCTTCATCCTCTCAGACCCTGTGCTCATAAGAGTTATGAACAATAGAAACACCTGTCTAAAAATCACACTGACTGAATGAGAATGTTCACATCTCGTCAGCAGGTTCTATCTTTGAAATCTGTGATTTACAGTACTTGTCACATTCAACTTTTTTTTTTTTTAAAAAGGAGATAAATAAGTTGAATTAGAGATAGGCCTATAGCATGTCTTTATTAGAAAAAAACAAACTCTTAAATGAGACTAATGATGTTGGATGAGTGGAAGGAAGGAGATCTGCCATAGTGCATTGAAAGAGTGGGCTGTTGCCTAATTTTTCTCTCAAACCTGAGGGCTGTGTAGCAATTGGAGCTTTATGTTCAAAGCCAATATATGTTAAGCATGATACAATAAAAGCAAAGACAATTTTTGATTATTTTCTTTATAAGTGAAGATTTTAAGCAAATCATGGCTTTAAGCAAAATTTGTTCTTATGTAATTCTCCCAGGTGGCATCTTTTACATCTGCAACCACTAATGCTTCTTCTCTTCGTGCATGGTTTGCCACAGTTGGTGTGTCATACATGGATAAAATTTTAACCTACTATAATTGAAGAATATCTAGAAAAGTCTTTCATGGCCTCTGCTACACCTTCCTGCAACATTATCCACTGAAATGTCAACATGTATGGGAAGTACGTACTCAGGTAAGCCTTTGAATGGAGACTCATTGGCTTAGGTTTTTTTTTCAATCCCCTGAAAATAGCAGCTGTTTCTTTGCAGACAAAAATAGTTATGGATGAGAACAGAGGCTGTAATGCTGAACTGTTTGGTAGCCTCTTATTGATTTTAGATTTGCAGATAGTAAATATGTCTTCTTGGCATCTAATGACAAACAGCTTTACCAGTTGTGTGAACTATTCTATCAAAGTTAAATTCCACAAATGTAGCCAAACTAGAAGGAATTTCTTATCAGTTGCTGTCAAGACCTGATGAACCAGGAATTTACAATCGATAATATTTAAAGATGATTTTATGAGGATTTTTAAGGATATTATCCTTGAGCTCTGGGTTTATTGTAGAGGAATCTATTCTTCCAAATAATCTCATTTCCCAAGGATCTCATTTTGGAATTTGATCTTATCTAGCAAAAACGTTTTGAGTAATTTAGCCCAAACTGTGTTTCTAATATATTTTCCATGTTCTAAAACTGATTATAAAAGCATTCATTGAAGATCTGTATTTAGTTTTTCTTTCACAACTTGTCACCTTTATTTCTGCCTTTTACATTAATTTATAGCCACATTCTTACCAATTAAAATAAAAGAAATCAAGAGAAATTGCAAATGCAATTATGATGGAAGATTAACTTTTGGAGCCTTTATTATATATCTTTTGTCCCCTTGTTTTAGAAAAATAAAAAGTTGTTGTTATCGGATACAGTTGAAAACAATATTTCTTAGAATTATGAAGGTAGTCTAGATTTTTATTATTTATTCAGATTAATTCTTATTATCCAGTTTGTAAATGCAATTAGTATTTTACATTCTTGTGTTTTCATAGAAAATCATGTTATTTCATTTTGTTTCTGATCTCAGTCATTTTCATATCAAAATTAAAAAAACAAAAAAAAAATATTCCAAAGGCTATTTTTTTTTTAAATTTTAATATCTGATGTTCTCTTTTGAGAAACACTTGTTTTAAATCAAATTAATTCCAAGTCAAATTGTACAGCCTATATTATTATTAGCAAATGCAAATAAACTTAAATTTGATGCAGTTTTATCCTTCTGTTTTTCTTTGAAATTCCATATATAAAATTCTATTTGTTTTTTGTTTTTTACATTATTATATAAAATAACTACTTATTTTTTTAATGTAGATAAAAAAAAAAAAAAAAAAATTTGGAAGTTAACTTTTGTAAAAAAGAATTCTGGAAGTGTAAAAGAAAAATTATATAAAAATTCCCCTTTTAAGTGTAAAATAATCAGAAATTATATGAGATGGTTTTCTAAAAAATATACCATAAATATTGACTTACACATTGTAATCCTGCTATCGGTGCACTACTAAAACATTAAGAGCAGTCATCAGTTAAGCACTCTTTCTTAATCTGGCATCTTTTAAAGCTTCTCTAGGATTCTTTTTTTCGTTATGTTATCATAGTTTCAGTTTTGTTTAGTTACAGTATTTTTCGGATAGTATTTCTCCCTAAACTCCTCTGATTTAAAAGTTTTCATTCTTTGAAAACATGGCTTAAAATAACAAATGAAGCATGCCATTACTTTATTATGAGAACAATTTCTCTCTTATTCTTAGTTCCAAACTGTGATCAGTCAATTCTCATTCTTTCAGTAAGGAGATATCTTGTCGGGCTGCTGACTGCACTGGATATCATAGCAAAGAATTCCCCAGCCAAAAGCCGTTATGAAGTGATGATTTTATAGCCATTTTTTTCTCTGTAAGTTGTTCCTTACTGTTTTATTATTGCATCGATAGCAAAGTAAATTAAGGTCACTGCATCTATTATCAAAGCTAGTTACTATAGTAAAACTGAAGTTAGTCCTTTTTTGTTTTGTTTTTGTTTTCTTTTCTTTTTTTTTTTTTTGGTCATTAAAAAAAATAAGATGATGTACAGTAATTAGAATACATCTTGATTTTGAATCAATATGTAAATTTCTTAGGAATACAGAAAAATATTTTATTAAATAACACAAATGACACTATAATTAAGACAATGCAAGTGCATTAGGAATAAATAAATAAATAAAAATTCTTGTGATTTTAAAAAAGGTTTACAAAATTCATAATTAGTATTAACCTTTAAAAAAATCTTTAATTTTAAGTTGGCATTTTTTTTTTATTTGTTTAAGTCCTATTCGACTTAGGATTACAATCCTTTGAGTTTTTGTATTATTTGCAGTGTCACTGTAATTTAGTAAATATATAGCCCTTTCTTCAAAGGCCGCTTTTTCCTTATTACTTATTTTATCTGAATAATAAGTACAAAATTTTAATTAAACTCTCCTGTGATTAAACTCTTGTATACTAGTATTTAGGAATTACTTAAATAAGTAGTTCTCAAATGCTTTAGAGTTTTGTAAATATTCTGTGTAGGAGATTAAACATCCAAATTTAATCCTAATTAAGGCAAATTTTATTTACCTATTTATTTATTTATTTTTTGAACCTAAGTAATTGCTGATAATTGTTGTCATTGAAAACCAATAATTCAAAGGAACTAACAATTCAGATTCTTTTCAATTCTTTTGCTAATTTGAAATTTGTATAATTTTTGTAATTAATGCACTAAATCTTCCTGGTTTTATTTATGCTGATATATTTTGGTTATTATTTTGTAAATTCATTCAAGCTAAAATGCATAGAAAAATCAAAAATGCACTTCTGCCTTGCTTATTTGCACAACTTTGTGTACCTTCACTTTTTATTTTTGGCAATTACACAGTGCATTGACTCTTAGTAAATGTTAAGTAATGATTTTGATATGAAAAGTAAATTATCCCGTTCATAATAGAGAGAATTTGGTTTTGGTAATTAACTATGGATAATATGTTAAAAAAAAAAAAAAAATTAACATATAACATTATCAAATAAACCATGTCAACTACATGTTTCATGCTATAGATTACCTAAATTCAAGTGAAGCTGTTGTAAAAGTAATCAGATTAACCCTTTAATTGCTGTGCTCTGATTTTTTTATTCTTTTTGTAATTATGTGACATCTTTCCATTGTTTCACTATGTTGGATTTGTTACACTCTTGAGATGAGAAAAAGGAATATATTAAGAAATTTTCTATTTTCACTAAATAAATTTATGCTAAAGAAATAAAATGAGAAAGAGTAGAAGTGTAGAAAGAGGCTATCAAGCAAGAGTAAGAGTACTTGAAAGAAACAAAGAAACACCCAAACTAACTTCAAATCAAAATGACACCATATCACAGGCTAATACACATTGATTTCCATTGCTGGCTTGATTCTTTCCTTCTTTGTTTGTCTCTGTCATGATATACTTGACTGCTTTCTACATCCAGAGGATTAAACTTGACTAAATGAAAGAAATCAAGACCTTGCGAATTGGATAATAAAGATTACACAAGGGCTGATGATGTTATATAACTGAAATCCTTTTAAGTTATGTTATATATTTTTAATATTTTCCATCTTATTATTTCCAAATAGCTTTCCATTCTTAGTAGTTAAAGTGAAGTTAAAGTATCCACTCCAGACCTACACAGTCCTTGGGGTCGCAGAAAGTAAAGTTCTTGGCAGTTCAGGACTAGTGTTGAGGTCAGGTAGTCAGCTAATTGCTATCCACCTTTTACCCCCCAGAAAAGAAACCCACTACCCATTCTGAAGAGGGCTGGGTGGACCCATCTGGAGGTGAATTCAATCTCCGACTTCTTCCAGGGATTGAGCCCGACATATAATGAGTTGCTGTGCTTATTCTTTAGAAAATAAACAGATCTTAGAAATTACCAAATACCATATCCATATTTCCAGCCTGAGATATTGTCTGAGTGAAAAGAGTTCAATCTATGAGTTGATGAAATAAAGGAGAGAAGAGAAAAGGAGTAAAATGCATTTACGTGCCAATAAGAGAAACTGTGAGGTTTGTAGGTTTTGTCCTTCCAATCGCTCGAACACTATCTGTTTGTTTCTAATGGAGACAATTCAGATTGTGAAGAAAAGGAGATAAATATCCATTGTAGTGAGAATGAGAATATAAGAATCTGTGAATTGTTAATTTATGAAATGGATCTAATCAAGGTATTAATGAAGTTTATATTTCAAATTGACCATCCATCCAATCAAAACTAACATCTTTAGATTGACGACCTATGCTTATGAAGGATTTTACAACTATATTAGCAGCATTTGAATTTATCAGATCCAATTGCACCCCCAAAATTTTTCAGGTTTCTAGGTTGAACTGTTGTATTAATTTAAAGAAAGAAAATATCAAGGGGAAAATAGGAAGTTATGTTGGGGAAATTGAGAAAAAAGCTGTGAAATATATCTATTATGTATAATCTAAAACATGAAGAGAAGATTATTATTATTATTATTATTTTTTAAATATACATTGTTTCTTAGAACCAATTATTTGTATTTATTCAGGAAATGGTTAGAAAACTTCCCCTCTTTACTTACAAATAATCAAAACTCTAGTTATTTGCATTTTTCTTAATAAAAAGATTTTTTTGTAGTTAGAATTTCTTATAGTCTTTATAAGATTTTTATCTACTAAATGGTTCCCTAATGTTTCTAGGTTGTGACTAGTGTAAATAATATGGTGATACAGCCTGGAGTACAAACAGCAGTCTCCATGACCACTCTTCAGCCTGGCCAAATTGTGTCTGGTGGAACTGTGTATCAGATGGTTCAGACACCTCAGGGAATTGTAGCCCAGCCAATTCAGGTAAGACTTTTTTTTTTTTTTTAATGATTGGTTATAAAATTATTAATCATGGTTTAACCCTTACATCCAGAAAAAACATACACCATATATATGTATTGCATTACCAAGGAAATATAAATACAGTTGAATCGTGATAATCTGACATTTGACAGTTCGATGCCACGTCGGATGACGTCACTGCGCTTGCTGCAGACATCTCCCGAGTTCCCCGTGACTCACAACAGTTTCAGTTTAATTGTTCAGTTTTAATTAAATATGTACTCAATATGTATTGTAACAATATACATACTGTAGTATGTACAGTACTGTGTATACATAGCTTACATTTTCTTGCCTTGTCAAAATTCAGTTTTAAAAAATCAACCTTTGGTAGTCCGACACCCCCTCGGTCCCGTACTGTCGGATTATCGCGATTCAACTGTATATTCACATATTCTTTATTAATTAAGTAGAATTATATATAGAAGTATTGTTTAGATAAACAAACAGATAAAATAAGAAATGCAGCCAACCAAAAAGGAATATCAATGAAAAATGGCTGCAACTTTACAGAATTATTTACATTTTTTTAAAAACACATATTAAAGATTTCTATTAACTTTAATATGTAGGAACTTCCTCAAAATTAAAATTCATTGTGGAGGGGGATTTCTGACACCATAACTACTGTTACATACAGCATTGTTAAATAATTCATTTCACTGTATTATGCTGTGCTATGTTACTTTGTCATGTTCATGTAGGTTTTATTTTTAAACTCTGTCCATACCAACTTCAGTGTCCAAAATCTAGGTCTTTCAAGTTATATAGTAAATAGCATCTTGTTTATGCCTGTCTCTTCTTTTATTATTTGTGTTAAAGCAATTGATCTGATGATGATTTCATTTCAGTAATAAAATTGTGTATCCATATTGGTGAAGAACTTAATATTTTTTCAAAATCAGTTATTGTTTTTAAACTATCCTCATTATTTATTTATTTATTTATTTATTTATTTATTTATTTATTTATTTATTTATTTATTTATTTATTTATTTATTTATTTATTTATTTATTAAGGCTAAGACATAAACAATTTAATAATATTGTTAATGAATAATCGATGTTTGTAAAATGATTGTACAGCGTGAAACTTTTTAGTTATTCAGCTTGTCATCATATCCTGTTTCATTGATTCGGTTCAGCAAGACTGAATATTTTGCAAAGTTAATTTAGTGATGACAATATGGAGGGTATGGAGAAGCAGAGCTAGAAGGCTTTTCAAGATCTTTGTAAGGACTTCTGCACAGTTTTCATCTATTATTTAATTTGGTATGAGTAATTAGATATCTAATTATTAAGTAAGGATGCATGGTAAGTAAAACAATATGCAATACCTCTTGAAACTTTCTTGTTTCTGAAACTAATTGATTTTTCCTATTGTTATTATTAGTGGTAGTTTTTGATTACAGCTACCTTAAAAAACTACCACTAATAATAACAGTGGGATAAATCAATTAGTTTCAAATCCTAAGAAAGTTTCAAGAGTTATTGTATATAAAAATACTAATTATTGTTTTACTTACTATACATCCCTATACTTGATACTTGACAGTCATGCCTTAAGCCTGTCATATTTTGTTCTTTGCTCAAGTTTGTGAGCAACTTTTAATGGATAGCTTTTTTTTTCTTTCCTCCATTATCATATATTACCATGATATAATGGCCAATAGTGAACTATTGACGTTGAACATTACATTTTTGATGCAACTGTATATTTGTTGTTATTCCATACCATCTCCTATGCTGTATTTAGCTAAATAGTGCTTTCCACATTTGCTAACATTCAAAATTACTGCAGTATTCAAATTTTTAAGTAGTACTTTTTGACAATTATTTTTGAAAAATATTTTTGAAAATGACAAAACCAATTGCGGAAAGATAACTTTAAACAAGATTTTATTGTTTCTGGTTTAAAGTTGAAACACTACTAGTTTGCAATTTGGAATAAAAACTACCATGAAACGGAGCTATGAATTTTTTTGGTGTTAGAATAGAATAATCTGCTATTATTATTATTATTATTATTATTATGTTTGTATGTTTCAAACCTTGGGTTTCCCCAGCAAAAACAATATGGCGGGTCAAGGACCAAAGCACATACTGCCAAGTGTAAAGATGTGTGCAAGAATGATTAGGGATGTGTGCTTGTGTCCATAAATTTCCTAACTATGCGTGTAGTGTTGAGTACCACAGCCTTCTGCAGTTGTGCATAAGTG
>JAFIDM010005346.1:4583469-4612330 GCA_023159025.1 Thereuonema tuberculata
TTTTGTGAAGTCCTAGTGTGCTGAGACTGTGGTGCAATGTGTGAGGCACCAGACCAGTGGCAGACAGAACGATGGGTACAACACGTACTCGATCCTGCTTCCACTGCTTCTGGAGCTCGTGTGCTAGATCAGTGTATTTACTGATCTTGTCTGCGTGAGTTTTCTGCATGTTCTTGCTGATAGGCACTGCAATATCAATTAGATAGGTCTGTTTGTTGACCTTATCAACAAGTGTGATGTCTGGTCTGTTGTGATGTATGGTTTTGTCTGTGTGAATGGGGCGGGTCCCAGTATAGTTTATATGAGGGTGACTCTAATACGCTTTGTGGTATGTACTTGTAGTACGGGACCGTGCTCTTAATAAGTGAATGTTTGTGTGCTAGTTGTTGATGAACGATCGACGCTACCTGATTGTGTCGGTGGAGGTAGTCTGTTTGAGAGAGAAGGGGACAGCCTGATATTACGCGGTCGATCGTCTCATGCGTAGTGTGGCATTTCCTGCATTTGTCGTCATGTGTGTTTATTATTATTATTATTATTATTATTATTATTATTATTATATCTTTTAAATTTTTAAAAAGTCTATTTTTTTGCATTAAAAGATTCAGACACCAGTTCAGGCAGCCGTGACCACACAGCATATTATCCATGGCAGTACACCATTATCTCAGATTGGAGCCAATAGTGCTCCTCCACCAACAGATAGCTCATTAATCCCTCCAGGTAAGATTCATCTCTCCAGGTTTATATTTAATTTAACCACTTATAATGCAGCTATTAACAAACCAAATAATTATTTTTTCATAAAAATGTCAATGGAATTTTTGCTTTTTATTTTTGTGAGAAAAAAAAACAAAAAAAAAAAAAACAGATTCTCTGAACACATTAGAGACTTTACTTATGAATATAACAATCACCTGCATTAAAAGCTGCTGAATAAATATCAACAAAAAAAAAAAAATATTTTGAAGAAGGTCCTTTTTAAAAACAAAGGGTTCTAGACTTAAAACATACATTCTCCTCATATTTGCATCCATTCTCCCACTAAGTTTATTAATTAAAAACTGTCTAGCAGAGATCCTGCGACAGAACATCATATACGGCTTCCAGGCTATATCTAGCTGAAAATTCTGAATATTGAACCTTGACATCTATTTAATCTATTGACTGAGGATTGTTGATAATAAAAGCAATTAGTTCATCTAGTTTTAGTTAATCCATTGAAGCCATATTTATATCATGAATCCATCAAGTTTACAACTTTGTCATGAAGTTCCATGATATATGTCTCACTCGACAGTTCCTCAGTCCCACTTAATTGACTGTTTTTTGTTTTTTTAATAGCAACTTTTTGAATAGATGAATTAGAAACTATTCTACTCAGTGGAAACTCAGAAATTCAATGGCATTAGTGTATGATGATTAATTTTTAATACAGGAGTACAGGATGTTAACATAGAGGAATTTTATTTGGTTATTATCATTACATTATTTTACTTTCAATTAAACTTCTTTTACTATAATCTCAGTAGAGCTGATTTGTCTAAAATAAGGGAAATTAAATTGAAGAGATCAAGACAAGATAGAGCTAAGCCATGATTCTATCATATTGTAAAAACTGGAATATTAATTGCTTAAAAGTTATAGATAAATAAAAAAAACTCTAACTTTCCATAATCAAAAATGTCTAATAATTTCATTAGAACAAACAAATTATCTAAAAATAAATTTTCTCTTTTTTTTAAAACATTTTTCATCTTATTTCTTTTTTAACTTCCGCATTTCCAAATTCTCAATAGTACAGAAATATAGATGTAGTCCTAATGTGACTGTGGGCGAAGTTACTGCAAACGAGACTCTGGGTTATTTCCCGCATCACAGAAGAGAGATAGACGAGGCCTTTTGCGTCCTATTGTTCAGGAATCGTCTTCAGGTCTGAGGGAAAGAGGTGTGAGAGCATATAAGTAGTTAGAAAAGGCGGACGGAAGAGAGATAGGTCAGATATAGAAGCGGGGAAAACCTTGGTTTTTGGCGGGAAGGTGGGAGTTGGCAGGAAGGATAGCTTGGGTTGGAAAACCGGCGGACTGAAGAGAGATCGTCGTTTCGCAACACGAGTGTGTTGGGGAAGAGAAGCCATTTCCAAATTTGGTGGAGGTCTAGATCATCATTTAAGTTGATTGAGGTGGATCCTGCTTTGAGAATGTGAACACATTCTTCGATGTTTCTGGAAATGTTGGTAGAGCGTTGAGATAGAATGGTGGCTTTATCCCAGTTGAAGGAGTGACCGGGGATGCTGGCATGGGTGGTGACAAACAGAAATATCTAGCTTAGTAATTTCTTACCCACTAATCTTAATTTGTATCCTTGACAAAAAACAAAAACAAAAAGAAGCTGTACTATTTAATGTATGATTAAGTTAATTCTCAGTGAAATAAACTTTAGATGTTCAAATATGATTTAGGTACAGTTTTTTTTCTAACCATTTCTCCAGTCCTATTAGGGAATTTTCCTGCCAGTAGGTATTGGAGATAAGTATTTACACAATTATAGTATTTAAACAATCAGATATAGTATCTACATCATATAATCTACATCATACTATTCTACAAATTTTAAATATATATCTATATCTATAAAAACCCACTCTATATGTGAAATTTTAGATGCGCATACTCGCCTCTAAATATATATGTATAGTATACACACAAGGACGTAGATAAATATATGTGGATGTTCACATGTATACACATATTATAGACATACATCAATACTACGAAGATGTTTTACTATTCACTAAGATTCCTGATTATGTTTTATAGTTAATTATTCAGTTGATTAACTTGGTGTCATTAGTTGGGAATGTCGTAAAAACCAAAGAAATTTTCTGAACTTTGAATTTCAAGGTTTTGTAATTCCTTAAACCATTTTATCTTATTTTCTACAAATTGTAATCAAATAGTTTCCTTTTTAAAATTTTTTATATGGTTTATTAATTGTTAATATCTTTAATCAGTTTCACAAAAATTTAAATGATACAAAAAATTAATTTAGTAAAATTTAAACATCTGATACTAATTTAAAATGAACATATACAACTTAGAATAACATCAAAATCAAGAATTATCACAAATAATTTCTGATTATTATTTTAATTTTCTTTTCATAGCCCCAAACACTCCATCATCTCAAGATGAAGATGATGATTTGATGGGAAAAAAGAAGCAGAAAAGAGGGGTCCTCCCTAAACATGCAACTAGCATAATGCGTTCATGGCTCTTTCAGCATATTGTGGTAAGTCTTTGATTTATAGTTCATTCATCTTAAAATACATTACGATTTTCTACAGTAAATTTCTATTATTGAGTTCTTTTGGTTTTTTGTTTTGTTTTGTTTTTTTATATAACTACAATTGTAACTACTATTGTAGCAATTGTAGTTATTAAGATCTTTGCAAGACATCAATTTGTGATCTATTATGTAAAATAGTTTGGAATTTGTAAACTGAATGAAAATAAAGTCAAATTATAATAATTTAATTTTTTTAATAAGAAATTTTTGTAAATCAAAAATATCCTTTTTTTTTTTTAATTAGAAATTCTAGTATAAGTGAAAGTAGTGAATTACTTATACTAGAATTAATGACTTAGAAGTTAGCAGTTATCTTGGTTCATTGTAGAGAATCGTAATTCACTTATTTTGTAGGTCTTTTTTGGGTAACAGTGATAATAATTAGTAATTGATATGTTTTTTCTTTAGCATCCGTATCCAACTGAGGACGAGAAACGGCAAATAGCTGCTCAGACAAACTTAACACTGTTACAAGTCAATAATTGGTAAGAATCATTGAAGAATGTTTTGATTTGCTTTGCTAGCAGTATTTTTACAAAAGAAGCATTTTACGTTTTACTTTGAATGCATATGTCGGCCATCCTGAAAACAGCAGGAGAAAAAAATGATATTTAATAATACTCTTATTAAATCGGCATTATTCTTTAATAATAGGAATACTTTTTTGATAATTTTTTTTTCTATAATGGAATTTCTTTAAAATAAAAATGATAACATTTCCAATTGAAACAACACTTCCTATAATCTGAATTCAGCTATCATACAACTGAAAAGATTACAAAGAACTTCTAGAAGCAAATTGCGATAAATGATCTTGCTATTCTTACTATTGAACATCAAGCAGCTAGAATGTACTTTAAACAGATTATAAGAGATTTTGCAAATCACCGCTAGAAAGATTTTTGAGTTAGATGTTCTCTAATGTTAGTTGATATTAGCTTTAAACAGTTCTGAAACTTAATTTTTTGCGCTTAACCAAGAATGCCTTTATGATGATAATTGATAGTTTAACATATAATTATGGCAGATTGGAGGAAGGAAAATCTATCAGTTTTGCATAAGGACACAAATGTCTTAGCTGTGTCACTGCAAGAGTAAAGACTGTTACTTTTGGATGAAAAAAAATCTTTAGTTTTGCTGTTTACTTGGGGCCTTGGTAACAAATCCTTATATTGGCATCCTTGTGATCTTCTATACTTGATTAGATAGTGTGTATAAATTTCCTACAGAATCTCTTAGAGAGAGGCAGAAATGACTGATGTCAACTTGAGTTCCTGATGTTGATAAAACTGTTTCATTGTACTAAAACAACATTGCTATAACTTCACAATTATTGTTTGACAAAGAGCTGATTCCTATCTTGAAGGAAGATGTAATGAGCTAAGAAGAACCAAATTTGATGGTTGTTAAAATTATGGCTTTTGAATAAGAGTTTAAAAACTAAATCAAACTTGATTCTTACATGTCTATTATAGGAATCTTGAAAATACATTGAAAGATCTTTAAATATGCTGTGAAGAAAATAAATATGAGACAGTGGATTAAGGATAATTTATATATAAGAATGAATCTACAATTTTAAAATATATATATATATATCTCAAAATAAATTTATTTAGTCTAGGAATCTGCTCAGATCTAGTAATAGTGCACCATCTATTATGAGGTAAGACAATCATTGTCATGCTTTAATTTGGACCATACAGAAGCTACATGCATAGTTCTAAGGATAATAAACAGATGAACGGAGAAGAAAACTGTTCTATTGAAATAGTAAGACTTAATGTGCTCAGTTAAAGATGGATCAAACTAACAATTGATGGAAATAAGCATTATACCTTTGTCATTCACAAGAAATATGTTTTATATGAAATTAACTCATATGTTCTAGAATTTTTAGTATTTTTAATTTGGCTTATGATTGTATTCATTGTTTTCTTCTAATCTTTCCTCTTGTCAAGGAGAAACCTGTGTTGAAATTCATTTTAATCTAATAATCCGTTCTCACCACATTTCATTTGTTTCACATTTCACTGAAATCTCCCCTTTTCTTTTTCTTTTTTATTCTTATAATATTAAGTTAACTTCTCAGCTAAATATAATAATTTTGGTGAAAATGGAAATAAAATTTCATAATTTGTCAAATTTATTATTTTTTTTTATGTTTCAAAATCATTTTTCAGAAAAAATTTTTTGCCCACTCCTCCACTCTGAAAAAACAAACAAAAAAAGCCTGGAAGAGATAAAGAGATATCGAACGCAATTGATTTTTTTAAATCTTTCGTAATTCTTTATGGTGACGTTACTATAAAATTTCAATAAAGGCTTGAGATGATGGAATAGTTGTTCACTGACTGCTAATAAAAATCAATCCTGAGAGATAAAACTAAAACCAAATTTTGGACTGTAGAATCAGTTTTCTAAATTAAACCTTTTCATTTTTAATATTTGAATTTTCATGTACTCAACTTCAGTTCTGAGTTTCTTTTATTTTAATTAAACTTAATTTATAATTTTTTAGTTTACTGATTAAAATTAATAAATCTTTGCAAATCACAATATTTTTTTATTATGTAGTTAGTTTATTTTCACTGAACACTTGATATTTGTTAGGTTTATCAATGCACGGCGGAGGATATTGCAACCAATGCTAGATGCAAGTAATCCTGATGCAAGCCATAAAGCAAAGAAAGCTAAAACACAATCAACTAGACCTGTGCAGCGGTTTTGGCCTGATAATATAGCCAACCTCCAACCACAGCTTCCATCAAATCAGGGAGAAACTCAGAACGAGGCAGTCAGTACCACTGGAGCCGCAAGTGGACTTGAAGGTAAAAACCATCTATTGTGTATAAATTTAAAAAAAAAAGAATTCAGGATTTTTATTTTATTTTAGAAATTTAAAAATCTATTGTCATCAAATAATTTATTATAATAATATTTTGAACAATGCAGATTATTTTATTACAATTTTTTCTTAGATGCCTAGAGAGATGCCTCCTTTATTTTGACTTTTTCGTGAAATATTAGGAATAACATAAAAAAAATTCAAAAAGAATAAAGAAGAAATTATGACATGTATTCAAAATTTTACAGCAATATATAGTGAAGACTTAGGTGAAATGACATGTAAGACTGTAACAAAAGTACCTCCAGCATTAAAAGAGGAAGGCAAATATTCCATCAAGTGTATGAAGAAAGGAAAAGCATCATGATACGACGGAATCACAGCAGATACTCTCAAACAAGCAGGAGAAGAAATGGAAGGAGTTGTGGCTACTCATTTTATTAAATGTTTGAACCTTAGGGATGTATCACAAGATTACAAGAATGCAATTGGCAATTGGAAGAAAATAATATTACTATTTAAAAAAGGAGAATGAGAAGATATTGGGAATTATAGGCCTATCAACCTCTTGCCAGTTTTAAACAAAATATTCATGAAAGTTATTATCAACCGCTTGCAGAAAACTTTAGATTTTGCCCAACCATGAGATCAAGCCGGATTTCATAGTAGATACAGCAGGATTGACCACATTCATGTATTAAGAGAAGTCATTGAGAGAACCAATGAACATGAGATACCATACTGTATTCGATTTATTGACTACAAAAAGGCTTTTGACTCAGCTGGTCTGATGTTATTAGAGCCTTGGGAAACCACAATATTGAAGCAAGCTGTGTATAGCTTATCAAATCTATTTATAAGGATATGATAGCAATAATTTGTTTGCACAAAGATACAGAAAAAAATCAGGATAGGAAAAGGTGTGAGACAGGCAGATATTATTTCTCCTAAACTATTTACAGCGGTACTTCAGGAAGTGCTCAAAAAATTAGACTATGGAAAAAAAAGGCATCAAATCAATGGTGACTATTTAAACTACCTTCATTTTGCAGATGATATAATATTCCTAGCTTAAGCCAATACGGAATTGCAATTGATGGTACAAGAATTTGCCAATGAAAGCTTAAAAGTTAGATTAAAGCTAAACTCAAAGAAAACAAAGATTATGTTTAATGGATTTATTAATAGGTAACAAATTGAAATTGGTAATTCTGAATTAGAGGAGTTAGCAGCTATGTATAGCTTGGACAACAAATCAGAATATTTGGAAGCCTTATGCATGAAATTAATCATAGAATCAAAGTTACATGGAATGCCTTTGGCAGAAATACTACAATATTGAAAAGAGCAATGTCACTAAGAAAAGTTTTTAACCATTGCATATACATTTTACCTGAATTCAATATGAACAGTTGGTTGTTGTTTTTCTTAATGAAAAATAGTAAGAAATTTAATTAGGCATATCCATATATAATATGAATGTGACAGTTACTATTAGAAATAAAAACCACAACATCAGATTGGGCACACCATTCAATATCATTGGAACATGATCCGGACCCAATCGTACAAATAGTATACAGAAATGTACATAATACGGAAACAAGATTTATGTTAGCAGCTTGTGTAATCAATAGCTTTAAATGTTTCAACAAGCAGAAAGGTATAGAGATTAGTCAAATAATCCTTGAAGAATTCAAAAATAATTGTAAAGACATTGCACGATTTCAATAATGTTTTTATTTTTATTATTTAACTATGTAAATGATCCTAGATTGTTTTCAATCAATATTTAACATGAATGATTCTATATTGTTTCTAATTATAATTACAATGTATGATTATAAGTACGTTATATGATTTGATATTGTTAATATTCAATTCATAAATACTTTGTTTTTTATGTTTTTATGAAGAACATTCTTTGTATCAATAAGCCTGAAGAAGCAGATAAAGTGTCATCTGCGAAATATAGCTTATGTTTAAGAAGAAGAAAAGATGTTGTGGTTTTTATTTCTAAAAGAAATTTAATCTTCATTGAAGTTTGTTTGAGATAGAAATCTTTACATTTATATATGTGTGGTGTATTTTTTTCTTTAAGAAATTCTAATATAGATTTTTACGATTTATTTTTTTAGATAATTCTGCAATTACATCAACTACAGATTCCAGTCTTGGTAATTTGAGCATGCTAAGCCCACAAAATGGAGAAGCAAGCAATGAAAACGAAGCCTCTGCTTCCAGGGAACTGCAGTCTCCCAGTGAACTGAGTATGGATTGCCATACGGATGAATCAAGCCTGGCAGATTAAAGACTCTTGCATGAGATTGCCAAGCAAATCTTATCCAGGATTTTTGTGTTGTGGACCTTTAATTGGAGATGCCATGAAATTATGCAATTGGCAGTCTGTGCAAATAGTGGAATATGAATCTACAGATGATCAGTAATTGAGCTTAATATTTCTCTGCCATGAAAGAAGCATATGATGCTATGAAAGTCCTTTAAATCAATTCTATAAACTACATTTGTATGTTGGTGTAACTTTTCTACAGGAAGTATTAGTAACAGTTTGCTGTTTACAGTTTTAGATATGATGTATTTCATTATTGATTTTATTCTTATTACTTTTATTGTGTTTATTGGATATATGATTTTATTTTTAGTTATGATGGATAATCAGGGTGTTTCAAGCTTGATAATGGTTTGATGAAAGACCAACTTGTTTTCAGGAATTCTTGTCTTGTATTAACAGATTTATGAATCTTTGTTTGTTAACTGTTTTCTATTTTTTTTTGTTTTTGTCCTTATATTTAGACATTTGAAGATTGCAATTCGATTTGATTTTAACCTGTTGACAGGAATTATGTATATACTTGTATTTTGTAACGTGTCTGTAAATTATTTGTAAATATCTCCACATGTTCAAAACTCCCCTTCCATATTAACATGTCTTTCAAATTGTGTGCCTGTAAAAGAGAAAGATCAGAAAGTGGGATAGGTACAGAGGTACTTAAAAAACAGTAGTTGTGCAAATCAAAATAGAATTATGACGTATAATTATATTGATTCTCTTCAACGGGAAACCTTTTATTGCATCCTGTTAGAAGAGTTTCCTTCCTGCAGCTCTGTATTGAATGAGGGATTTTTTTTTATACAAATTCATGGTCACAAATTTAATATGAAAGCTAATGACTGTACACCCATTGCATGCGTGGTTTAGTTCTCAATAAAACTAATTTACACCAGTCAATTTGGTAAGAAACAAATTTTACAGCTGAAAAGCAGATTTTTGTTTTTGTTTATTTATTTTTTTTGTTCAGTAATTTACTGTTAAAAAATAATATAAGTGGTCTTGCAAAATTGGAAACTTCAGGCAGAAAGCATTAATTGTGCAAGGAGCAAAAATTTATGGACAGAAAATTCATATAAATAAAGAGAAAATAAATTTTCATGTCATCTTCTTTAGAATTTGTGACTTTTTACGAGACTGGGTTATTTTATAACTCAAAAACCAAATAGTTGAACCTATTTAATCTAACTAAGATTTGTAATATTTTAATTGTAATGAAGGGTAGTTTATATCAAAAATTTTATGTTAAAAATGACATTTAAAGAATATATCCATATGCAATAATTTAATTCGCAATCTTTGAATCAATCCTAGATCAATCTTCAATAAGTTCCAAATTGACTGACTTCCGTTTTATTTTTTATTGGAGAATCATTAAAACTGAAAATCATCAAAATGACAGATCTTAGAATTGAAGTTTAGTTTCAATGAGAATGCAGGATAAAATTCTTCTTCAGGATGCCGTCTGTTATTTTTAAACAAAAAAAAATCATAGTTATTCTTAAGTAATTGAAAGAAAAGATGGATAATGAATTAATGCAGAGAAACAAATAAATCAGTGAAAAACAAAGCAAATCAATTTAAAAGCACCTGCAAAGCAAATTAAATTAATATCTGAAAAATCGTAAATGTTAGGAGTCTTAATTTTGTATTTTAAAAGAAAGAAGGAAAAAAAAAAGTTATTATGACATTTAGTTCTGCTTCGGAACTATAGAGAGTTTGAAGTTTGTAGAGGGAGTGCCATAAAGAACAATTCTTTAGAATGTAACTTTCATTTTGAAGTTTGTTTTAGTCTTCCCATTTTTTTTTCTTCCAATATTAAGAGGAAGAAATGAAATATCATAAATATCATTTTTTTTTCTATACATCATAGTGAATTGAACCCACTAATGCAACTATTTTAAAAAGGATCTTTAGATAGATTGTTTGTAATCAAGAAAATATTGAGGAAGCAGAGGATTGTTGTATGTAAATAGATGAATCTGGAAATTACAGGATGTCTAAAATTGCTGGTAAATGAATTAGTGTAATTCTACTACTTGTGATGCACGAAAGTATACGATTAATAAACAAATATTTTGTTTTTTAATTATCTTCAAACTGTGTAAATTTGTAGCGATCTGCTATTAAATTAATGTAACCGTTGCGTTACATTGTTTTTCAATGCAGAGTGCTTTTAATTGTTGTCAGCTACTTTGTATCATGTCCCAGAATCATTTATTACATTGTATACCAATTTACATTGTCTTGTACAAAACTACTGGAACATATACAAAAGCAATTTCTAAAGTAACCCTAAACTAGTTATTTAAGAAAAAAAATCTTTTATAGAGTGAGGAAATGTCAAGTTGATTAGTGTGGCAAGTTTCCATTTTTTAGTTCCAATATTGTAGGGAATCATCTCCCAGGTTTTATGTCCAGGCTTCTGCAGAAAATGCAATGGTGTATACATTTCACTTAAGCATTCAAAGTGAGCAGCTAATTGTGAGAACCACCCAGCTCTAAACAATTATATGGGTGGCTTTGAAAGTGTACTCTCTTGTACTTTGATGTACCTTTTGTTGTACATTAGAGTATTGTTAAAATTGTCTGCCTTTATGCATACCATTGTATACGTAATTATCTAATGAGAATTTTTGAGATCAAGTGTACAGACAATCTCTAGTTACCTAGATTTCAATAGATGTCACTTTTGCTCATTATTATCAACCCATACTGTTTATGGAGGGAAAAAGAAAAAAAAAAAACAAAACCTTATTTTATTTTTAAATCATTAATTCAAAATGTAAATGCTAAGTTAAAGTAAATAAACAATAGTTAAGAGAACTATAGGCTGATATTTCCAATAAGAAAAAAAAATCAATGTATGGGAAAATTAAAATCAAGAAATGCAAGGTTTCATTAAAACAAATGAACAGCTTTTCCTCAACCAATAGCTGTTTGAAATTCTTTTCTTTTGTGTTTTATTGTAGATATTAATGAAATGATCAAAGTAAAATAGAATCTTATTAATTTCTATTTTTAATTAGGTTATATTGATTGTGCTGTGATCTTTAATTGCTCTCTAATTTTTATGTAATTCAAATCATAAGCAATTACAAAGAGAAAGAAGTTATTAGCAGAAATCTAAAGAGGATTTTAACAATGAATAACATAAGGTTGAAAGCGAAATAAGAAATAATTACTGATTAACTTATTACATTGAAAATTTTCCACTCTCAAATTATTTTATGCATCTATAATATCTTAGTGTTAAATGTGGAAGTAAGTTTCGAAAGCAAATAATTAAGGCTACTTGAAGTAAAAAATGTATAAAAACCTTTCAATTTTTGCTGTTATCTCGTATATTTCATGATTTTTTTAACTTCTTACTAAAGAAAACATATACAATTAATATTTTTTTTATTAAAAAATTTTATTTTTAGTTATTTTAATATACTTAAAATGACAACTGTTTTGATGATATTCTAGAACTGATTTACTTTGATCATTTAGTAGAAATCTTATTTTTTTTCCCATAAATGTTTTTTAAGGCTGTATTTTTTATACCAAATACTTCACAAAGATATTAGTTTATTTTTCCTTAGACAAGCGTCAGTCTGGTTTTTCTTCAGTAGAATAAAAGGAATGCACAAAATGCAGACATTCTTAGTAAGACCTTTTTTTTCCTAGTGTCCTTTTAATTTTTATTAATTAGTTTTTGAAATACCAATAGTAATAAAATAAAGTTATATTTTCAAATTTTTGTTTAGAAATAAAAGAAATTTCTAGAGGTATATTTGCTTTAAATCAATTACTGGGGGAAGAAGAATAAGACCATTGTTATCTCTTAAATGAACTGTTTTCTCTTTGATTATGAACAAAAATAATAAAATAATAAGCCAGTGCTCAAATCATGTCAACTATTATTAATAACTTCGGTATTCTTTTTTTCCTTTTTAATTATAAAGACTAATAACTCTATAATTTTCAGTTTGAGTAAATATGAATTTATTGTAGTTAAAAAGAAAAACAATGGGAGGGGGAAAACTTGAAATAAAATTATTTCTTCAAATTTGCCCCGACTGTAATCATACTTCAATTATTTTTATTCAGATCTTTTAAGGTAGATATTTTCATTCTTTAGTTCATTTGCATTTGTACATATTAAATCATGACGAAAAGTTACTTTGTACATATTATATATAAATAATGAGACTCAAGGGCAGCTTTTTTTTTATTATTATGTTTGGTGACCCAATATAGTAGAGCTTTTTTTTTTTTTTAATTAATGACATTTATATATGTTTGCGTCACAACAACAGAAAAAATTTCTTATACTAGTAACACTACTGTATATATTGAATTAATTAAAAAAAAATTCTTATACCTTAACAAAAAATTCAAATAACTGCAATGCTTTTTTAAGTATTCTTTTGTTTTGGAATATTCATTTATACCATTTGAAAAAATGTTTGTATATAATTTTGACAGCATCAGAGTGTTTTGGACAGCCATTATACGTACTATAAATGTCACTGCCAAAGTTCATTATTGTTAGAATCAAAAGTAGTGTTTGTATTTGATGCTGATTTAAATCTTCAAAAGTGTACATAATATTAGTCTATTGTATATACATTTATTTCTTAAAAGGAACGGGATTATTTTTTTTTTTTCTTTTTAAATGAGATTTTGTTCTGGATTGAATTACATCCAGTCCTTTAATAATACCCCACCCTAAATAATTATGTACAAGATTGTAAATTATTTTATATTTTTCTTTGTATAAAAAAAAAGCAGCATTTCATGATAAAAAAAAAAAACAAAGCTAAATATTTACTAATAATCCATTGAACTCAGCCGTTTTCTTTCTCTTTTTTAGGTAAAACGTTTTTATGTAATTTATCTAGATAAAAGATTCTGTCATGCCTCTACTTTCCTTTTATTATTTTTGGTCTTGAATAAATAAAATGCTATTTTTTTTTTTTTTAATAAATTGTTCTTTTTGTCATTTTTTTTAAAGCTTTTGTTTCTTTTTCTATTTACTAAAAATGTTTTTCAAATTACTACTGATTAACCTCAATTATTAGATTATAACTAATCTGTATGCATAAAGCCAAAGCCAAATTAGGCAGCACAAATAGTGAAAGTGGGGATAAGCATTGAAAATGCAACTAAGCAACAACTTAATAATACACTACAACCTCGTTTATCCGGCCCTCGTTGATCTGGATCTCCGGATAATATGGATCAGATTTGTAGACTTTTTTTTTATTTTATTTAATGTTCACATAGATAATAATTTTAATTATGATAACAAGAACATAACTATAAGTACGCCAAACATTCGCTTTTTATTTTGATTAAATGTACAGTTCCTGCATAGATTGTACAATAAATTATGGTAATAAAATGCTTTTTGTCAAGTTTAAGAAAGCTTTACTAGAGTGTCACAGGGCGTTGAAGCTACAGAACATAGTTTTGTATTGTAATAAACGGTAAGTCTGTTTATTTAAGGATTTGTCTTGCTTATTATTTTCCGTATTACCCATATTTGCTTTGGTCCCAGTTAGTCCGGATAAATGAGGTTGTAGTGTATATACAAGGGCGAGTAAAGAAAGATTGAGAATTATTTTTTTTTTTTATATCATGCAGTGGACATTAGCTGTGAAACAGTGTTTTATGAGAAGAATGGATCTCATGGGATCGGCAAAAAAAATTGTAAGTGCTTACACACATGCATCTGACAGCATTGCACCAACAAAGCACGAATGGTCAGCAGTCAACTATGGAAAAATAGAGTCAGTTTGTGAGAAAGAGATCGCGGCTTTGAAATTTTGCATCTGTCTGCGTAAATGTGCCATGGAAGCACGAAATGTTGCAGCAGGTGTACAGTGAAGATGATCGTTTGCAATCAACTGCATTTTGGTGGTTCAAAGAGTTTAAGGAGGACCTTGTTTCGACCACAAAGCAGGATGGTTCGAGAGCTCCAGCCACCACGGTAAATGAGATCATGATAAACACAGCTGCTGTCATTGTTAGGGAAGATCGAATAACCATAGATAGACTTTAGCCTAAATATAAAAGACAAAGGATACCACTATCTACAAAGGAGGTTTCGGCTCCCAGCACAAAAGACAACAACAAAAACAAAGACAAGCATAAAAGAACAAGAAATGAAAAAAAAAAAAGAGTGCCCAACAGGCAAAGACAAGGCCTGTAAGAAAAAAAAAAAAAAAAACTTCCACTCAAGCAAAATAAATTCAAGGTAGAATTGCACCCTCCCGCACTGACTGCCACAGGTCCCACCAGTGTGTTCCAATACTAGGTAGACTGTCGGATATGTCAATATTTCCCATGGTAGTGCGTTCACCATTGTGTATGATCTGTGCAAGATGGGTGCCGAGATTGCTAACGCCTGAACAGAAACAGTTGAGAGTGGAGGTGTTTCGAGAGCTTCACCATCTGGTTGCAGAGCATGGCGAAGCCTACCTGAACTCCATCATTACTTGTTATGAGAGTTGGCCTGATCTCTACGATCCAAAAGAAAATAGGCTCAACAAACAATAGTTCTGAAGATGATGTCAAACAAAGAGTTCCAGCACATCTTGCAGAACTGGCAGATACTTTGCACCAAGTGCATAAAACTCGATGGGAACTACTTCGAAAAAGACCATATCAACCTGGACCCTGACTAATGTATTTCATGATTAAAAGAATTCATTCTCACTCTTATTTGACTCGCCTTCATATTTCAGTTATTCCCAGTTTGATTATCATTTTTTACTAGTATGTTTGTTTTTAAGTCCTACAACTTTTACTTCAGTGAATAAGAATTTTTTGGGCTATTTAAGATTTTGATCCATTATATCTTTACTTACATTTGTCATCAGAATATTAAAATATTGTTTTTTCTTAGAAAATTTATTTTCATATTAGCTTAAATACTCTTTTCCAGAAAGCTTTAATTTTACTTGTCTTTAATCTTTCTTACAGAATCTAATATCTTAGAATTTCGCTGTCAGGCACAGCCTTGTTGTTTAGGCAGCGGCCTACTATGTGGCCATACGTCTGAATCTGGGTTTGAATCCCGAAACCAGCATGGGTGTAACTTTCTACAGATAACATTTACATTAGCTGCCGCACTTGTTTAAAAAATGAAAACATATTTACAATTACAAGCTCCCTATTAGTTGCATCCAAATTGCAGATTGGACATCAGAGGGAAATCTGTCTTCTGTGTTTCATCTGTTTGTTGCAGATATAATTTGAGCTGTCTCCTACGATGTACCCTGGGCAACATTTCTTTGGCTAAATACCTCACAGTCCTCATCCCTTGTAGAGGCAAAAAAAGGTAAAACTGCCATGAGCCCAGAAGTTGGAGGAAAAAACTTGTAGCTTCTTTGTTTATGACCATTTTGATTACAACATGTTTCTATTTGTACCAGATGACACATTGGTTGTATAATTTCTGATTCACCAATTATCATTCCATTAAAGGCAGTTTCGTCAACGATGGGAAATGTATTAAATCTCATTCCATTTCAGTTGGAAAAACTCTAGTTTCAGTACATCAAACTAAATTATTTGCCTTACTAATTTTATTCAATTGGTAATCTCCATTTCTCAGCTTCTGTCTCCATTGTGTCTTTAACACTGGGATTTGATCAGCTGTGCATTTGTTATATCCATATCATAATATAACCATACATGCCTTCTCCTAACAGTTTATCTCTGCTCTTCTCAATTCACTACATTTCCTACAACATCATTTTTTTCCTTTCCTGTCATTCTTCTTCCATTTAATTGGCAATTTCTGACTCACAGAATAATTAACAATCTCAGTTTCTAGATATATTTTAGACCATTATCATCTTCATCAATATGTTTCTGGAGAGGACTAGTCTATTCTTCTGACCAATCATTCAGATGTTATGTAATTTCATTGTAGAGCATTTTTCTTTGAAGTTTTGTATTTTCAGGTTGCCATGTACCATCACTTCACAATACTTTTGGCCTATCTTGTTTGATATGAACCAATTGCATGGTAACTTCCATAACTCCATTCCAAAAAACACTAACTGCAATCTGCTAATTCTACTTGTTTTACAATTGAGTTTTGTCTCAAATCAGAACAATTCTGTTTCACACATTCACGCCATCACATATTATTCGCATAGATTACACTGTCTACGACAAGCATTTTGCAGAAGATTTGTCAACTATGACACTCTTCATCAGACCCTTCTCACCAGAGGTTTATGAGTGCAAACATGACTTCACTACCATTGATACCTTACTAAACCCTGCTGTCTTTTCTAATGGATTTTAACTTTCATCTGTCATTGTTACCAAATTTGCATCCTTTTTTAATCCATAGATACTAAGCATTATATTATATAAAAGCGTTATTCTGTCTGTCATTGTCATAAGACTTTGCGTTTTTCCAATTTTGTGACCAAACTATAAGAGATAGATTGATCATGTAAATGGATAAAATGTAGAGCTTTTTAAGACAAACAAAATGCTACAAAAATCTTTCGAAAAAAGTTTTTGGTTTCTAAGATGGCGCCTTTTAAAGGGTTAAATTTTGACTTATTTCTCAATTTAAACGAAAAGTGTAAAAATTTGGAAGAGAACATTATATTGAGAAAATGATGGTAATTTGAAAGTTCTATCGAACGGTATATCAGTCATTAACAAACGTTTCTGCGTTTGGAAGATACATGCAAAAATGAAGTGCTTTTGCGGCAACCCCCCCGTGTGAGTGCCAACGCGCAATACACCTGAGTTAAGCGGAGAAGCCCACAACGAACTGGGAAGTCATGTATTCTCCGATCTCCATATTACTTTGCTAAATAAATAAAGTTTTTTTTTTAATGCTATACATGCAAGCATTCCAGAGCGAAGCAACGGTACCCATCTAGTTATTATATAATTTTATTCAGCTTATTTTGGATATTTTGTTTTAATGGCTTGTGACATATCCTGTACTTTTCTTGAAGAATATTATATACTAGTGTTTGTGAAAAATGCAACACCATAAAGGAATGATGGTATGAAGGAATGATGAATCACTGAAACTATAGGTTATGCAAAGCCAGATATGACATGTAAATGATTAGAATTGCAGAGTGATTGCGCATGACTGGGCACAGCAGCACCCTCAGAACTGTCATGGTAGGAATATAAAGAGAGGGTTGTGTAGGAGTCACACAAGTAGTGCATTGTGGATAAAGAGCTGTAAAAGTGTCTCCAGGATTCACTATGCTCGCCGACATTGCTGCTAGTACGGACATACCACCACAACATTGCTGCTTGTATGGACATAATGGCTCACTACGACAGTGATTTGCATGTGGAAACAGTGCACAAAGAAGAACCGTATTCATCATAAATCTGGCAGTGGACCACAAAATTGACAATACCACGGGATTGTTGACACCCCTTCCGCATGGCAGTCATGGACGGTTTAGCATCAGAAGTGTTAGCAAAACAGTAGAGCACTGCAACAGGTATGGCATTGTTTGCCTCACAATTCTACGCCATCTGTTGTACAGGAGACTGTTTGCACACATTCCTTTGTGGCAGATTCCCTTGACCCTGAACCATCGACGCCTCTGGCAACAATGGGCTTGTGAAAACGGACATTGGCATGCTGATTGGTAAAATGTGTCGTATTTTGGAAGAGTCCCGCTTTAACTTGAATTACAATGATTGCCGCTGACGCATTAGAAGGTATTGTAATGGTGAGTGTCTTCCGCCAGCATGCATTGTAGAGCATCATACTGGCCATACATCAGGTGTGATGGTGTGGGGCGCCATTGGATATTGTGTGCGATCTCGGCTGCCACAAATTGAGGCAAATCTGAAGAGTTATGGCTACATCAGGGACATTCTAGAGCTGAAGCAATATCCTTCCTTCAGAGGTTTCTGGCACTATATTCCAGTAGGACAACGTCTGACCACATGTTGCCAGGAATGTTTATTTCTTCTTTGCAGCACAGCAGATGCAGTTTTTACCTGGCCTGCATGTTTGCCAGATATGTTGCCTATTGAACATGTCTAGGATATGGTTACTCTATCACTGGCCCATTAAAGTCTCTAGCAGTCAGTATCAATGAACTGTGGACTTGCATACAAACAGCCTGGCAAGCAATTTCCTAGGATACCATCCAAAGCATCTTCTATTTGATGTCATAGTGTATAGCAGCTCTCATTCAGCTCGTGGAGGCTTCACAACATACTGATTTTTTTCAGGTTATATTTATGCTGAAAATGTAATCACTTATGTGCAGGCATATCAGTAATATATGGTATAAATTTCATGCTAATCGCTTGATTCTTTCACGATGTTGCATTTTTCACAAACACTAGTGTATCTACAGGGACAACTGAAGACCCATCAAATGAAGATGTAACACCATTGCTGGAAGAGTATACAGAGAGCAAATCATCGATATCTTATGATAGTTCAGAAACTTATTGCTATCTGAATAATCTAATATTATTATTAATTCATTATTATTATTATTATTATTCAGAAGCAAATTTGAGCCATTCCATACATACTCTACGGAAACAGAGAATTATTGCAAAACTATTTCCACATTGAGTTGTGTCATGAAGGATCAACTTTCCTTATCCAAATTAACTGCGATTGTAAATTATATGCTAAATTAAAGATACATATAATTTACATTGAGTAATTGCCTCACCTGTTCTTTGTTTTGCTCCATCTGTGTGAGATTTTGATGTTTATTTTTTTTCAAAATGCTGAAAATCTGTCTTCAATCAAGAGAAGAAAATACTTTTTCAGGAGAAAGGGTCAGTTTTACTGCTCTTTATTAATTTTATTCCCACAAGGGTAATAAACAAATTATTGTAAATTTAGAGGACTATTTTGCACCAGCATAGTATCTACCTACCAAAGAGGATCGGCAATCCTTTTGCTATTACGAACCATTCAACCCTATTCAAATACCAAGAGCTCCTCCCTCATAACCTCCTCCCTCCAAAAACAAAAAAACAGCCAGCAATCTTTCGAATACTTCTTTGATTTAACAACAACAAAAATCTATGATCACAGTAGAGAATGTTTGGAGGAAAAAATAACGTCAAAAATAGACGTTTGGAGAATTTTTATTTTTTTTTCTATATTCTCATTAAACAGTATTATCTTACTCAGTGTTGTTACTCTGTTAATTTTAATATATATTATCATTCGAGAAGGGAAATAAAGTTAATATAAGATAATCTTTAACACTCTATTGAAGATAAGATGTAAATAACTTTGGAGGGAATGAATTTTTGAGATATGGCAGCAATTCTGCTTAGGTCGAACGTAAAAAGAAAAAACGGCAGAGATTTATCCTCTTAAGTGATTACATCTGGGTTCATTTTATACCCAAAGCAACAGAATCTTCCTTTTAAGAACTGATCGTATTATTAAGTTTTAGCTTCACAGTCTTGAGTTACCTTGAATCACAGATGGCTTAAATTATCCAATATGAACCTGCTTTTTTCATTTTGGATGTTGAGTTATGAAAAGTCGGTTTTTAGTGACAGGTTTAAACTATCTTTTAAGATCTCTCTAAAAATGTTGCTTGGCAGGAAAGGAGAAGCCCTAATTATGCACTTACATTTACTTAAGAACTTTACGTTTGGCTCTTCTAAAACTGGCACAGAATTGTATATTTCCTGATAACTTTATACATAGTCCGGCCACTTTATTAGGTACACCCCTGCTGTGCACATAAATGGTACATACATTCCACTCATTTGCAAGTCACATGGGCAGTTGTGGCTAGAAATACAGCAGTACAGACCTCCCATCGTCAGTTGAGAAAGCAAACCACAGTGATAGTGGGAAAGTGAAGTGATCTAATGGAGTTTGAACGTGGCCTGATCGTCAGGGCTAGACGTGCTGGTCAAAGCGTATCTGAAACGGCAGTGCTCCCGAACTTTCGCGTACAACAATATCAAGGGTGTGTAGGGAATGCTGCAATAAACAGAAAACTTTGAGTCAGCAGCACTCTTGTGGACGAAAATCGCTTGTTGATGACAAGAGGTCGGAGGAGGATGTCTAGAATTGTCCAAGCCAGAAGACGGGTCACAGTTGCCCAAGTGATGTCCGACTCCAACAGTGGTGCGCAGCAAACCATTTCATAATGCACCACTAGACGTACTCTGTTGCGGATGCGCTATAACAGCTGACGGCCTCATCGGATACCCTTTTATCAGCAAAGGACAGGAGCCTTCTGTGGGCAAAACATCACCGATACTGGATCATCATCGACTGGAAAAAGTTGCTTGGTCCGATGAGAATTTCCTGCTGCATCCTGTTGATGGCAGACACAGAATTTGTCGCAAACAACATGAATGTCTAGACCCGTCGTATCTCACAACAACTCTTCAAGCAGGTGGGAGCAGTGTCATGGTGTGGGCGATGTTTTCCTGGCACACGTTTGATCCACTGATACCTCTGGAAGCACGTTAGGATGCTTGAATGTACCTAAACATTGTAGCTGACCAAGAGCAACCGTACATGTTAACAGTTTATCCTCATGCAGATGGCTACTTCTAGCAGGATAATGTACTGGTGCACAAAGCACGCATCACTATGGGATGGTTTGAGGAACACGACGATGACTTTTCCGTGCTGTAGTGGCCCGCTCAGTCCCCGGATCTCAGCCCGATTGAAAATTTGTGGGATGAGCTGGAACGGGCTGTTTGCTCCAGGCCTACACCTACATCAAATCTTCAGAAACTGCACGAAACACTCATGTCTGCATGATACACAATAACTCAACAACGTTTTCAGCATCTTGTGGAATCCATGCCTCGAATTCAGGCTGTTTTGATGCTAAAGGATGCCCAATACCTACTAGATAGGTGTACCTAATAAAGTGGCCGAACAGTGTATTTACATTTTGCTTCTTTTGTGGTGTTCGGATTAACAAATAGAAGGAAGTATTTCGAAGCCATTCTTTGGATTGTATATTTACTATTTCATTTATGATTGAATTCAGAATATTTTTTATATGTCTTTTTCGGATAGTTCAATCCTATCAACTTACTTTCAATCTTCAATACGATGCATGTAGTCCAGTTACAAAGCAACAATCAATTTCATTCGATTTAAAAGAAACAATTATATTGCGAAATAACTCCGGAAACCCAATCTTATAGATTGTTTAATTTTTAAAAATATACTCTGACATCCTTTAAATAAACTTTGTTAACTACTATACTTAAGGGCCGGGCTCGAGGGTATGTGGCGCCTGATCATTTTTTTTATTTTATTTTAAATTGTTAAGCTTTAAAAATTTTACAAAAGGGGTATGTCATAATACAACATATTTATTATCCTCCAAATGAAAGGTGGCCGGCGGAAGTTTGAACTGCGCAGCCCTTCCGGTAGCTGATCAATTATGTTTTCCTATCACAATGGACGACGTGGTCTGTTTTCACTGAGAAAGACATTTTGATAACGCAAAATTAAAACATCTCTCGACTATTTAGCGTTATTTCAATACCAGTTGCTAATAATAAGTATTTATATAAATAAATAAATATATATTATTTATAAATACAATGCTCTTTTGCAAAGTAACAAGCGATTACCGTAATGGCGGCGTCCTGTCATAAAATCAGACGGAAGTGCCTGACCAGACTAATCGATGATACATGCGCAGATCTCACAAAAACAGGGCGGTCATCTCTCATTTGGAGGACAATACCTCATCAATCAACATACTATTATTTTTTTTTTTACGACGTTGGCGTCCCAAAGCCATTGCGTCCTTAGACCGGGTGCATCTTGTGCCTAAGCCTATGGCCGACCCTGCTATGCTTTTTAGTTGAAACAAATAAGGTGCAATTTTGACTCCGTATCTGCCGTTTTTAATTTTTTGCATCTTCACAAAGGCATTGTTATTATTTCTTACATTTAAATACCCTACATTTTACCTTTGGGCTTTAGAAAACGTAAAAAAATAAAATAACTACTTATACATAATAGGTCTATTAACACATCAAGAAGACAAGAAACGAGAAGGTGTAAACTCCAACGATCCACAGGAACGAAATGGAAGTCGAGAGGCTAGTCCAACGCTTGTTTATTTTAACTTCGGGAAAGAATCTGAAACTCATTCAACTGAGGGTTGGTTAAAACAGTTATGGGAAAGACTTCGACAATCAGGAAGAAATAAAGGTCTTCCTAAATCGACTCATAATTTTCAATTGCTAAAATTTTTTTTTTTTTTTTTTTTAAAATATGAAAAACAATAACGAACAACATTTTAATCTAGTTTTGGGAATTAGTATTTTTAAAACTTTTTTTTATTTTTGTATAAGCTAATTTTGATCTACTGCTGGACGAAGGCCTCCTCCATTTCTGTTTTATTTTAATCAATCACACTAGTATTTAAAGAGTGATAATGATTTTATAAAAGAATAAAGAAATACACAAAAAATATAGATATCTGAGCTTTCATCGGTGAGAGTATGGGACGGCCGTTTCAAGTTTTTGTGGACTCGTCAGCCAGACCTACTCCCTGACGAAACGCTCAGATAGTGCAAGAGTGATAAGGGATGTCACTCTCGCGCCCGAAAGCGGCCTTCTCTAAAATAAAATACAATTAAAAACACAACAAAAAGCAATGCTTCAAATCCCTGGCCTGTGAATCCGTTTTTGTTTTTTTATTGTATTTTATTTTAGAGGGAGGCATTCTAAAATCTTATAATATAATTTCCCTTATCACTTTTGCACTATCTGAGCGTTTTGTCGGGGAGTAAGACTGTTCCACAACAAGGATGAAACGGCCGTTCCAGACTCTCTCGGATACCTATAATTTATCAATCATTTCTTTATTATTTTGTATTATTTTTGGCACGTTAAACATTACGTGTGATAAAAGTTGAAAACGAGTTGAATATCGAAAAATAGCACGGGGGAGGGGGGTTTGGCTTTAAAACCCACTTCCTTTGATGGCACACATATATCATTGTGTGATTTTTAATGGCTGAAATCCACTTTTAAAATTTAAGTGAGAAAACTGAAAAGCAGTATTACATCGGATTGTAAATGTCGTTTGATGAAATAAATACACCAACATTAACTTAATTTAAAATATTTCACTATTTTATATGTTTTATCTTTTAAATTTAATTTATACCTAAAATTAATTTATTATCTTTTATAGTAATGGATATAATTTTCCTGTGTGTTTATAGATTCTTTTCAATTCCCATCTTAACAATTTTTTTAAGAAAATTGAAAACCAAATAATTATCCTATGTGATTTCATTGGATTTATTAAGAACTTTGAAAGATTAAATTCACAAAACCTTTTTAGTAAAAATTTTTTCTATTTGCAATTTTTTTCTATTTACCGACAAATATATAAATCATATAATAATATAAAATTCCTGGAACCATAAACATTTTAAGAATATTTCTGGGACATTTTACTAAATAATTTCGTTTATTTTTTTATTTCTGATATCTGACTTCATCAGTTGATTTGGGCTGTAAAGAAAATTCATTCTATTTCTTGTTGATTTGAGTAAAAATGCAAAATAATTAGGAACACGTGACATGAAGAATTATTTAAATCTTGCTTAAAAATAATTTTGACTGCTGCACAATGTATAGCTTTCTACTTAAAAAAGAGCTAAATAAATGAGCAAAGAAAATAAAAAAAGGATTTTTTTGTTTTGTTTTAAATAAATTATTTTTGGAGAAAGAAATAATTAACATATTCAAAAATGCGAAAATATATATATATATATAAAAAAAAAATGCAGGAGGATTTAGTTATCATTCAAACTTTTCTAAATTAGTTATTGATATTTTTGATTACAGCTCTTGTAAAGTCAGCCATGGAAGCCTGGCCTCCTAGGTCTGGGGTTCTCACTCTTCCCTCCCGAAGAACGCGGCCCACTGCTTGATAAATAACGGCTGCGAACATAGGGAAGTTGTTCATACGAAGCATTTTGGTAGCACACAGGATGAACCCTACGGGATTGGCTTTGTTTTTGCCTGCAGCTCCAGTGTAAGTGTGAGCTGCTCCAGACTCGTAGACAACAATTGAGGAATCTGGGTTATGATTCTCGCTGGCCACAAGCCCTGCCCCACCCACTAAACCACAGCCCAAATTGATCATTATGTTGCCATACAAATTAGGCATTACCATTACATCGAACTGTTTTGGATTGGACACAAGCTGCATGGAGAAATTATCGACAATGATGCTTTCAAACTCAATTTCTGGATACTTTTTGGAAACTTCTAGGCAGCATTGCAAGAACAGGCCATCGCTCAGTTTCATTATGTTGGCTTTGTGAACGCAAGTCAACTTACACAGGCCCCTGTCGTTTGCATAACTGAAAGCAAACTCCGCAATACGAAGAGACTTCTCCCTTGTAACGATTCGTAGACTTTCAATAACTCCTTTGGCGCTCTGGTGTTCCAAAGCGCTGTATTCGCCCTCCGTTTGTTCTCGAATGATGTGAAAGTCCAAATTCTCGAAGCGTGTTTTTACGCCAGGCAAACTGCGAATGTGCGCCACACGAGCAAACAGATCTAATTCCTTTTTGAACTTCATGTTGAGACTGAGAAGGTCCTCTTCCTCTTCGCCCAGGATCCTGCTCTTCGGCATCTCCATGGCTCCCTTCAGGCATATCTTATTCTTACGCACAGATTTGAGGACTTTATCAATGCTGACGCTTACCTTGGGATTGACTTCGCTCATGTACAGGTAATCGAACTCCACTGGAACCCCTGCAGTTTCGAAGATCTCTTCCACGGCAGCAGCTATCTCTGGACCCACCCCATCACCAGGGATCATCGTACACTTCATTAAGACTCCGTCAGCTGGCGTTTCGTTCTTCTTAGCATCTGCCAGTGTTACAATGTCCTTATACTTCTTGACTCTCGATTGAACATGCCTCACAGTTGAGCTCAACATGTATTTCTTTCCTCTAAGGAAAGTCAAACACTGTTTCAGCTTCAGCATCGCCGACAATTTGAAATTCAGTCCAATTTATATTTATGCAGGATATTTGATGGATTTGAACATTACGTGGTAAATCCAATGAAAATAGCTGCTACATTAGAACAAACAGTAATAACTCATTCAAAGCGATATAACTTCGTGAAGGATAATTCGTTTTAACTAGATGTTATTGTACCATAACTGTATGTGCACGTGATCAAATATTCCGCCTTTTTATATCAAAGATCTTTGATTAGAGTAAATAAAATTAAGTTTATCAAAAAATTACAGACAATAATGAAAAAGAAAGAGCAATTATTCTGCTAAATAAGCACATTATTAACATGAAATAAACATCTTGACAACGAAAGACGTTAAAGGTTTCGGCAATTTTTCCATCTAGAATTAAGGCCAGCAATTTATACAGTTTTTAAAAAATACTAGTCGATTACAAAAATATTTAGAATTCTTTTCTATTGAATTTCTTATATTTTGTCTAATTTTTTTGAATTCTTGAAATATACTCCTTAAATATATGAAGAAAAAAACGAGGAAGTAAGAACTAAAAAAATCATAATTATTAGTTAATTAAAAATAGAAGTTATATAAAAAATTCTAGTATAGCTATAGGTTGGAAAGGATGCCATCCATTGGAGAAGTAAAGTAAAATGGATAGATTAAAAATCTGCGTCTTTTCTTGAAATAAAAATTAAAGGTTGTTTGGTATTCGGACGTTTCATATTTCATCCTCATCGAAGTTGAGTTAAAGTATCTTAACGAATAATTAACTGTAATGATAACTGAATCTTTGTCTATTGATCTGTTTCACTTTCTTTCTGTCTTTATTTATTTATTTATTTATTTATTTATTTATTTATTTATTTATTTATTTGCCATTCCGGTACAGCCTTGTGGTCAAGGCGACGGCCTGCAATGAGGCAGATGTGTCTGAATCTCGGTTCGAATCCCGGGGTGGGGCTTGAATTTCTTCTTCAGTGTTTGTTTCTCTTCCAAAAGCAGACAAAGTCTTTTTGTAACCTAATAACAGCATATCACTCCCATCATGGAGTGCAATTCTCCATGACTACATGTTCCAAAATGGATCGGGGATAAGTACATATATACAATTCAAAAGGATTATAAGTTTCGAAAGATGTACAGTTAGATAGAAGCTGCATTATTACGAACTTCACATAAATAGCGAAATGTTGGTAAGGAGGAGATGAGGTGTATAACCCTATTATCAAAACCCATCCCAAATAAAAGTGCCGTAATATAAGATACAATCCAAGTAAAAATTGTTTGCTATACAAATGCAACTTCAAAACATGTTTCCTTTTAATCAAATTGTTATCCCTGAATTTCTCATATATAAACATGCAAGAATTGTATATGTATATAAACTTCAGGAGGTCTAAAGTTAATAAAAACGAGTATAGGATTCTTACTTTTAATAAAAAGTACAAAACGTCACAAATAGATTATTAATTACAATTTATTATTAGAAGATATTTAAAATTCCACAATTTCAAATTATCGAGTGGAAAATGAGAAGAATTGAAACGATTCAATATAATCTTATAGGAATTGAATTGTCACTTGAAACGTTGCTGGACAGAAAGGGAGAATGCCTTATGAACGTCCAAATTATCCAAAATGGTTTTTCCTTAATATTTTAGATTTAATAAAGTGAAGAAATACAAGGCTGCACCTGAGTAAACAAAAGGTTCTCGCACCCTGAGCTATCATGTCGGGAAACAGGGACAGCTGTTTCAGCCTCATTAGGCTTCTTCAGCCAGATATAGTTTAGAATTTTTACAGTAATGGACTTCGGTTATTAAGGGTAGTTGTAAATTGCTATGTTCTTTGAAAACAAAACAATAAAAACCATCCACTGTTTCAGTTCTACCTATATTGGTAAAACAATTACGAAGCTTTGAGGTAAAGCTGATGTTAATAAAGTAATTTTTTGGCCATTCTTTATGTAGAACTGATTAGGATCTGTATTACAGTAGGGATTTCACAGAGCCACAATATTTTTCTTGTTTTCAATGTTTAGTTAGTAAAGCTTTCCTCTTATTCCAAGGGAAAAACAAAGATCAAAATTAACTTTAAAAATTTAAATCTTACATTTTTAATTAAATTATGTAATTTTGCAACTATATTTTTTTTCTGGGACGGGTGCAGGGAACGAGAGTACAAGAAAGTATTCCTGCATTTCCTGAATGAAACACTTAGAATATGAAGTTGTGTATGTATATATACTGAATTTTTCTTATCATTTCCTCCTGTACTGCTGCTTATAAAAGCTGTTTCATTAATTCTGACCAAATGTTTATAAGGAAATGAAATAATACCAAGAAGTAACTTACAGGAAGAACTGCACGGAAGTTTCCAAAAAAAAAAAAGATTTCATATAAATAATCAATAAATCAACAAAGAACTTATTTTCCTAGAATAGTTAAGAGAAAGCCTAATAATTGTACTAATATTTAGTTATAATTATGAACTCTACATTGACCACAGTTTGCGAAATTCAATAATTTTCAAACAGCACAAGAAAATGAATTTAGAAAAAAAAATATTAAATAAGTACTTATTATTATAACACTCGGTAAGGGTGTTGGTCGTTATTCAACCAAAAAACAAAAAGAACGTTGTATCCTGTTTCCGAATAGGTGAGAGTTAACAAATAAAAAAAAAAAATGCCCAAATATTGGATTTCTTCTCTTTTCAGATGTTGTAGGGGCTTACAACCCCCGCCAATAATACCCCTCTGCAAATTAATATAAAATAATATAACAGTTAAATATAAAGAATGATTAGAGGCGGATTTAGGCTTGCTGAGAGACTTTGGACTTTTAGCAATAAATAAATATTCAACAAATTATTTGATATGAAAATGGAGGAAAATTGAGGCGGGGAAATTCCATATTTTTCTTTTAATTTATTAATTTGAAACAAAATTTATTTATTTTATTTTAAATTTATATACACATTTTCATCGTAATGATAAGCTAATTTTCTTCTTATCGATGTATTTTTTTCAATAATTTCTCTTCCCTCACCTTTCCAAAATTTTTGGCCAAGGGCCATAGCCCAATTGGCGCTGTGGATTATAGCTGTCAGCATTAATTAAAATAATAATAAAAACATTAATTTTATCCGCATTGGCTAAAACAATATATAAATAACATGCCATTGGGAAAGAATAAAAAACGCAATACAATGGTCTAAAACACTCAAACCCTCCCCCCCCCCCCCCCCCCCCCCCCCCCCATTTATACCAAAAAAAAAAAAAAAAATAATTTAAAAAAAAATATATAAATTTGTTTA
>JAFIDM010005346.1:4612430-4624710 GCA_023159025.1 Thereuonema tuberculata
ACCCCCCCCCCCCCCCCCCAATCCCATTGCCCTTTTAGACCAAGGTACAGAATATACTTCATTAACTAAAAATTGTCTAAATTGTTATAAAAAATTACGTATTGATATATTATATAAATATAATTGATATTTATATGCTTCTCAAAATTTTTAAAATTGCAACCTAGAAAACTCTTTTTGTTTTCTTTTTATTTCACTATTTGAATGTTTGATGAATTCTTTGAAAACGTGTTCATGTTAGTATTCGAAATATAACATACAAAGATAATGCAATTCTTATATTGGGTTGGCCCAAAAAATTCGTTCGTTTTTTTTTTTCCTTCGGTTGGCTCTAGTAGCACTTAGGTGTCTTTAACGTCATCCGACACCATTTTGTTAAGATTGTATTGTGACAGCTATCATATCAGCATCCATTTAAAACAAAAACTGATCAAAATTAAACTGATCTAAAGTTTAATACTGAAAATGGAAGAAAATAAGCACGCAAGACAACATGTTTCTTTGATGATCAGGCAAAAACTGTTACAGCTTGGATGGGAAGTTCTGATTCATCCACCCTATTCACCAGACATTGCACCTTCGCATTTCCATTGATTTCGGTCTTTACAAAATTCTCTTAATGGAAAAAAAATCATTTCAATGGAAGACACCAAAGGCATCTGGAACATTTTTTTGCTCAAAAAGATAAAAAGTTTTGGGAAGATGGAATTATGAAGTTGCCTGAAAGATGGCAGAAGGTTGAAGACGTTGTTCAATAAAATTATTTGGAAATTGAAAAACGCATCTTTTATTTTTACGAAAAAACTGAACGAACTTTTTGGCCTCAGGGAGTGATAAAAGGTGAAACAGTTCCTCCTCCCCTTTCCTCTGGATTTTTAAATTTTAATGTATTTTTTTTTTTTGCAAGACGACTAGCAAATAATAATAATAAAAAAGTAATCTGTATTTAAGTATTATTTTACTTTATTTAATCATTTCATATAATTTTATATCGTCAATGAATTTTATCTCCCAACCCTTGTACTCATGATTTTATCTCAGGATTTATTTTGAAAACAAATATTATAAATATATTATAAATCACGTAAATGCTATAAAAAAAGTGTATCAGGTTAGGAAAGTTATCAATGCTCTTCTGTTACAGTCTCAAAAATAACGCCATATCTCTTAATAATTATCTCTTCAGAATGATTTCTTATAAGATAAAAATGTAAATAATAATAATAATCGTAAAGATAAAATCATGCATGAAAAAAAAAAAGAAGATAAAACATGAGTGACGTAAAAAAATAATAAAAACATATCAAAGGTCATTTCATATTGATATTAATTCCTAAATTTCTAGGTATTTTTTTTTTAAGTTTTCTTCTTTCAGCACTCTTTGTTAACTTCTAGTTGGTTGAAAAGTAGTCTTATTAATTTTTATTTTATTTTATGCATCGTTTAATTTTAATGTTTCGTGTTTCAGCATGATTGTACACATTGACCTCCGTTCCGGTTCCTTGACATTTCATTAAATAATTAACTCTAACTGATGATCAGCAATCAGCATGAAACAGCTGTATACAGGGATCTTGTTAATTTATTTTGATGGATCGTTTCTTTAGTATTCACTAAGTTGTGTTTGTTTGGCTACAGGTACGTTGCTTACAGTAGTTATTGACAGAAAGAACGAAATGAAAGGTCTCTCAACAAGGATATAGATGGAAAGGCTGTATTTAAACCGAAAATCTTATTCAAATGCTTAAAACTTTTTATAAAATTCGAGACTTGTTCTTTTTTATCTATTATTTGTTGTATGTTTTTAAGATCAACTGAGTTATTGAAATCCTTTTCTTTCTGAAAGTTATATTAATTAATGTAGTTAATTTGTAAATCCATTTCCCCTCCTCGATGAAACCCCCTATAATCTATAAATATGACTTTCCTTTGGTGAATGCGAAATCTTTGGTGTACGCGACAATCCCCGCATGATCATTGTCTATGGACGTGCGTTTTCGTCCAAAGCGATGTTTTCGTTGACACAGAACAGTCTGCCTAATTTTTTTCACCAACAACAACACTGTTTGTTGGTTGGGTTTTGTGGAACTCTTCTTTAAAAAGTTGAAACACACTGGGTTCCGCGGAACGGCCGATTCCATGTGAGCGAAAAAAAAAAAGTAAAAGTCTTTGCACGAATACTTACGTAGCACCATATAATACAACAGCTCCCTTCACGAACCGTCACACTTCAGCTACGTCACGCCGCTCTCCCGGCAATAAAAACAGTGTGGCCACTCTTTTAGTATAATTTATTTCCGTCCATACTGTATTTTGGTGGGATGGAAGGTAAGTGTGACAGGGAATGACCAAGGAAAGATTAAACACAGGAAATGAATAAATATCTGAAATTATATGGCCTTGACATTCTGTACCAAATGAAAGAAAACACAAGGGAAGAAAAATGAGGAGAAAAACCAGTGAAAGTATCTTTTTCTTGTTTTACGTATCTTCTTAAAAGAAATTCTAAATATTCCTGAAGTTTCGAGGCATATGACTTCCTCTTTTTTCCGATTTTATCATTTAAAGTTGAGAGTTTCTGTTCTTGGTCTTCTTCCAAAGACTCTTCACCGTTTGATCAAAGGTTTGAAAAAATAAAGAAAGAAAACGTTTCCGATTGAAAAGTGATTTTTATTTAGACTCTAGTTTACACCTGGACCGGAAATCAAATAATATCTGCGATGGTTGTATTTTTTCCTTGTCGTGAAACGCTGTCCTTTGTTTATTGCTAGTCTTAATCCATAGAAGTGACTTTAACATCAAATGCCCATCATCTTAACCAGAATGTTTAACATAATCGTGGTCATAGATAATGTTTTATTTCGTAATTGTACGAGAACAAAACATATAATTCCGAAGTTAAATCATTGTAAAATTTATACCATTTCACTTCGAAATCCCGGCGTTAGAAACTGACAAGGGGAGCCCAAGAAAGTAGAATCATTGAAAATTATAAGATACTCAATCTCATCTTCAATTTAAAGTCACTTTCTTTTGGCTTTAGTGAAAAAAAATGAAAAAAAAATAGAAAAGCAACCATTATTATTATGATAACAGAAAGAACCAGATCTTCAACATAGACTATTCTTTTGTTGGCCCTCACGCGTTGCACTTCCTGGCAACTGTTCTTCAATTAATAGGACTTAGCTTATGAACTTTTTTTCGTATTTTTTGTTTTTTACAGATGTCGCCAAAAATGATCTTGTGACAAACGTTGTTTTAATTTTGGTGATTATTTTTTTAAATCTGAGATGTAAAAATAACAATATTCACAGGAAAAACAAAAATGTACATATATATATATATATATTACAAGAAACAGTTTTAAAACGAAAAATAAAGTTGAAATAGGTCATGTTGTCTTATAATGATCAAGTTAATTCAAAACTATTTATCTTACGAAGCTCAGACTTTGTATAGATTTTTAGCTCTTGCATGTGAGATCCTATTGTCTACGTTGAACCTAAATATCCGTCAATATATGTTGCCATTCAAGTGTAGTAATCATAACTCAACAACTACATCTACTAGAAAGCTGAAACTTTAAATACAAAAGGATGTTATTCCATTTAAACTCCTATAGATTTCATTACTAACTAGTATTACACGTGAGGAATTTGGAGATTTGGGCTACTGAAAGAATACCAATACACTTTCGTAGTAGAATTTTTCGTGTATATATGAGTCACTCCAGATGAAATACACTAAAATACTTTTTAAGTAAGTTTTTACATTTCGGCTAGTCTATTTTTCTAGACCATAGATATATCCTTTAGGAACAACCTCTCATTTTCCCTGCAGCTCCCATTAGTTAAGATTTGCTTTCTTTAGCAGCTTCTTAGCTGCTGAGCGATGCTATTTCTTTAAACTTAAGCTTCAAACTTGAAAACTGTCCTTTTATTTACGGAAATGATGACAGAAAAAGCCTAAACAAGACTGAAGGAGATGTCTTTTTCTAATTCGCAGTATTGCGCATGCGCATTGCAATAAAAGATTGCAGATGAGGTCAATCATAAAATACACTTATCCATTTTTTACGTATATTTTCTTCGTCCAGTGAATAGCAGTAATCGACAGTTAATTCCCTGTGATAGCCATCCTGGCAGCAAATGGGAAGAGATCATGTGTTAATGGAGTAATGGGATCTAACGAGCCAATACAGTTATACAAATACTTGTTCGTAGGAGACGTAGACAGTAGGGAAAAGACAGGAAATTATTCCAAGGAAATTTTTATATTATTATTAAACAGGAAAATTGCAGATTATAGATCTTTTGATGAATTACTTTTGAAGTGTAGCTCGTAATAATTTTTCAGTGAATGGATGAAATAGTTTTAACCTTAATTTTTCACCCTAGTTTTTAACCTTATTTAATTGACAATCAGAATAAAGCTCCGTCAGGGTAAAGTTTACTTGATTAGTTTCCGCAAAATTAAAAACAAACTTTTTTTGGAAACAAATTAGGATCTGCCTGAAACCAAACAAAACATCGGAGATAATGGATTTGTCAGTGACTTGGAAATATATTCTGCATGAAAATTAATAAATATGTCATGCTTAAGTTACCAGACACATTCTAATTTTTCTGCTAAAGGTACCATATATTCTAAACATTCTTAAGTTACACGATGTTCTTTTATTTCCTGGTGCTTTTATTGTTAATGAGAAATTACAGCTTCTTTATGATTCCGAATTTGAGACTTGTTATGAATGTTAAAACAAACGACAACATTTCATAAAATATATTAGGCATAAATATGTAAATATTCCGGGACTCACAGCCATTACGGATTCCCGAAATGTACAATTTTTAACTTTTTAATACAATTTAATTAAGACTCGAGTTAAATTTTAGTCCAACTTTTCTATATTGTAAACTTTAATTTTTGAGAATACTACTTTCCAAACGCAAGTTTTATAAAGTAGAAGTTAGAATATAATGCTTGCCCAAGCGATAAAAACTGGGTTTGGCACACTGCCAAAATAATGGAACAAGCCGAAGGGGAGAATTACATTTAGAATGTAATTCTAAAGTTTATTATACATGTATTTCTTATTCTGGGTGTGTATATTTTATTCTCGCGTTAATTTTAAACTGAATTTTGTGCAGTAATTTTTCACTTTATGCATCTCTCCTTTATACGTCGTTTGTTTCTGTTCTTGTCGGCACATACTCATCTCCCCTATTTTCACGCCGAGAAAGAGGTCGCAGCGACCAGTAAATCACGTGACCAGTCTCTTTCGTCTGGCTAAGCAGTATAAGTGGCTGAAGCTTTAGATCTGGTCCTATTCACTCAGTGGAATATTGATGATTCTTTGTAGGAGAGGAGTCTCTTCCAAATTATCTGCTAAATCCATCTACATTTTACATTAATTTAAAATATCTTAAATTTAGAGTACTGCACAGTAGTTTCTTTATAAGTTCATTCTGATGCACCAATAATAAAAGATAACATAATGAATTGAAATGAGACTTGGTGACCTCTTTCATTTAAGTGTATCATTGATTTTTTTTGTCCTATTCTCTGACATCTAATGGAATATTATTAATTAAATATGCATTATTTTATTCCTCTTAAATATATCCGGCTAATTTTATTAATTCACTGATGCTCTTAGAAAGCTGTTTTTAAATATTAATTAACAAAAGCAATTTTCTTCCTTCAAAAATTCATATTTTAAAAAATTGAATGGAAACTGTGGACTATTAAGAAATGACCTTGGACTTATAAGGTTTCAATTTCGGTTTAGTATTTATTCATCGAATATTGTGAATAAATAGCATTTTATGTATTCCAAAATAATAATAGCATCAAACATAAAATTATCATTAAAGAACTAACATATTTTACGAGGATATAATGCATTCAAAGGGTTTGAATACATAACAGCCAACTTCGTGATATAATCAGTCCTCTTCAGTTTTTGTATTAACTCAATATTGCAAAAAAAAAAAACCTGGAGTGAATTCCGACCTCTTGAGATAAAACAACCTGATAATCGTTTGTTCCTGTTTGACCTTACAGTTTAATCTAGATAATAAATCAATTCCAAGATACTGAATTTGATCATTTTTTTATATTCCAAATTCAATATTAATCCTAATGACATGCAAATAGCACTTTCTGCCAATTAAAAAGATTTACAATCACCATTTATTCAATTTACAGTTAATTCTGTGCTGCTGCTTATATCAATCGTTTAAAATTTGTGATTTTTACATCTAAATTTTTCATTGATAGTTATCGCAGCGGAACTACTTAAGCTTAGGTATGGTTAACCATCATAAGAAATCACTGTTAAGAGTGTTTTTTTTTTGTTATTTTAAGGCTCAAATTTACTTAATTCAAATTTTGAATTATATAAAAGAATTACGTTTAAGAATTGTACGTTTTGGCTTCCATCTGCAGGTGATTCAATAAAGAACAAATGAATTGAAATTCAGACACTATCTTCAGTAATATGCAATTATTACTGAATTATTTATTTTTTAAAAACTGAGTAAGCCTTTTGAATGCTATTACAAAATTTAGAAATTAATACTTCATCACATGAATCTCATGCACAATAATTACAATGAATACAATTCAGTTTTAAATACAATTGTTGCTTTCAAATGACCTTCACTGCTGTAGGATTGATGGGTTTTGTAGAATTATCAACAATTCAAATAATTAGAAAGTCTTTTTTATTATTGAACCAATTACGAAAATCTTCCAAAATTTTGATTCAGCTTCTGCTAATTTTAATCTTTAATATTCATTACTAGTACCATTACTAATGTATGCATTATTACTTTTCGCTTTAAGTGAAGTTTCAATATTTGATACATAAAAATAAAAAGTTTACAATCTTCTTCCAAGAATATTAGCTTTTTTAACCCTAGAAACTATAAAACTTTGATTCAAGCGCCTACAACTTAGTTTGTTTCCAATTAGCCAATTTAGTTTTTAACTACTACAATAGCACTTACAAGACTAGAGTAACAAATTGGTTTTTCCTTTCATTATTAGTAAATAAAATGCAGATGGATTAAAATGAAAAAAAAAAGTAAGTTATAATCAGAGATCTTTCATACAAACAGTTCTTCAAAATATATTAATTTTTGTCGTAGGTTTCTTATTGTATTATAAATTAGAATCTTGAATGTTACATATCATTAAATACTATAACAAGGTGACTTGACTATAACTACACTCACTTACGCCTTCAAGGTGTTCTGAATTATTGCTCTGGTGAAGTCCGTTGTCGATGACTGTCCTCCTAAATCACCGGTGCGAACTTTTCCTTCTTCGAGGGTCTTGCAAATGGCTTGATAAATGCAAGCTGCATACATTGGGAATCCGTTCATACGAAGCATCTTAGTGGCACACAAAAGAAAACCGATTGGATTGGCAATGTTCTTGCCCGCAGCTCCAGCAAAGGTATGGGCGGCTCCAACTTCATACACGACGATGGTCGAATCCGGATTGTGGTTTTCGCTAGCCACAAGTCCTGCGCCTCCCACCAGTCCACAACCAATGTTGATCATCATATTCCCGAACAGATTGGGCATTACCATTACATCGTACTGTTTTGGATTCGACACTAGCTGCATGGAAGCGTTATCTATAATGGTGGATTCGAACTCTATCTGGGGGTATTTTTTGGATATTTCCTTGCAACAATGAAGGAACAGTCCATCGCTGAGTTTCATAATGTTGGCTTTGTGGACACAGGTCACCTTACTCAGGCCACGAAACTGGGCATAACTGAAGGCAAACTCCGCTATGCGGAGAGACTTTTCCCGCGTCACAATCCTTAAACTTTCAACGACTCCCTTGACGCTCTGGTGTTCTAAGGCACTGTATTCTCCCTCCGTCTGTTCTCGGATGACATGAAAATCCAGATCTTTGAAGCGTGTTTTGACTCCTGGCAAACTGCGGATGTGAGCCACACGAGCAAACAAATCTAATTCCCATTTGAATCTCATGTTTAAACTTCGCACATCTTCTTCATCTTCTCCCAAGTCTCGACTTTTCGGCATTTCCATAGCGCCCTTGAGACATATCTGGTTAGCTTTTACAGATTTGAGAACCTTATCCAGTCCAACACTTACCCTGGGATTGACTTCACTCAAATAAAGATATTCAAACTCAATGGGGACTCGCAATGCTTCGAAAATCTCTTCCACTGCAGCTGTTATTTCTGGCCCTACTCCATCACCAGGGATTAGTGTACACTTTTTGAAAAGTCCTTTGCCCGGGTATTCCTTTTTCTTTGCTTCTGTGAGGGACACTGCATCTTTGTAAATTTTAACAGCAGACTGAGTTTTGCATCTCACTGGCATTTTTAACGGTAAACGTCCTCGTAAAACGCCTTTTGGAGCAGAAATCTTTGTGAGTTCGTGGAAAATCGCCATGTTAGTCTTATTGAATAGAGCACAGTTTTCTGGATTAATTTTTAGTCCATTGAATGCTTTCTATTTTTGTGGGTATTTTTTAAAAATCCTACATTCGGAAGAGGCCAATTGATTCTTTCTGTAAAGGCTTACTGGATGTAAATGTCTGAAGAATGAAAGGAAACTGTTCAACGATCAGCTCCTGCCACCGCTGCATCACCACAAACCTTCTATGTTGTAAGAATGCTCCAAATGACACTCAGTGCAGTCTCCATTATTACGCATCGGCATTGTTACAAGAAAAAGAGATGTTTCAAAATAAGAGAAAAAATGACTGAGAGGGGAACAGTCATCAAAATATTGAAAAGATTCATTAAGTTTAAGGCTTTCTTTTGATTTTATCAGTCGATTAATTCCAGGTTTTTCACTTGATTTCTTTTAGGCTCTTCACATAGTAAGAACACTTAATCATTTTTCCTTCTATTCCAATATACTAAATAATTAACCGATTTTTCACGAATCACGGATTATAATAAAATTCATCGATTTATCGAAAGCTTTTTGTAGAAAGATCTCCTTAAATAGAACATTTTTTATTATTACGACTTGTCTCAATTATTAGTTCGTTCGGAGTTATATAACTTTAATACGACTAATCTACTTGGCAAAATTCCCGGATTTTTTATTTAATTAACATTTAATAATTATTTTTAGTAACAATAAATATTATTTTCATTTATTACATGTAAATAATTATTATTTAATTGAAATAAATGATAATATCAATTATTAAATATGTATAATCATCCTATTAATAGGCAAAAGTTGTACAATCTTTGTAAATTTGTAATTTGAAATAACCAATCACAGTGCAGCGTTGGAACACGTCAGGCATGACGTCACGCCCATGTTTAAAGATGGCGTCTCTACTATTTTCTCCACTTCACGACGACGAATCGCGATTACATAATTACTATCAGCGTATTGAGATTTTCTTTTCCACAGAAATGAAGTATACACTGAAATGCATGAAGTTCATGCGTCAGAATTTAACAGAGAGTTTATAAAACCTCGGTTTTTACAAAATTTCGGCTGTGGAGTCACTCGCTCACTAATCAACAAGTAGGAGACAATGCACGTGCCATCATTGTTGTACAGACAGGATTATTGATACTGGCTGTTGGACATTCGTTATTGTTATTGTTGAAACTGGTAAATCAATTTTTTATTTTCTTTTATTTTAACAAAATTTGGCTTAGTCATTCAAATTATATGTGGGCTGTTGCGGAAGTCAGGGCTTTTAAAAAATGAGCTTAGAACATCTTTTTCAATCTTGTGTTTTTCAAAAATTTCAGGGTATTTCAAAAATCTGGCATTTGTTTTACTTCCGTTAATATTGCCTTAATTTCGACGAGCCTATTCTTTCCTTGATTCTTTCATAATGTTTGTTTCATAATGAGAAACCGCAGCGCTGGCTACTACGAAAGTGGTAAAACAATTTTTATTTTTTTTTATTTTAACAATACTAAAATATTATTTTAACAAATAAGCCGATATTCAAATTACATATGGGCTATTATGGAAGTCATGGCTTCTAAAAAAATTAGCTTAGAACATCTTTTTCAATCTTGTGTTTTTCAAAAATGTGAAATTTGTTTTACTTCCGTGAATATTTCACGGGTCGCAACTAGTAATTATTAAAAGTTAATTAATTAATAAATTCGAGAATTACGATTTCAACTAGATAATCACATCTAGAATTATATATCTCCGAACGGACTAATAATTGTATTAATTAATTATTAATAATAATACAGTGGCGTATATAGAATATATTTTCGGGGGGGGGGGCCGACACCCCAAGGAAACGTATCTGTTCAACCAAAAAAAAAAACGTTGGCAGGACATACTTCAAAAAACCTATTCAACTAAACAAAAAAAACAATGAAAACCTATCTGTTCAACCAAAAAAAACGTTGGGAGAACATATCTTCATTATTTCGGGGGGGGGGGGCCCTCGGCCCCCCCCCCTTATATACGCCCCTGGGTATATATCTTATCACTATACAGGGGTGGGGCAACTTCCCATACATTTGTGCCCATTGTCCTTTGAAAAAAAATTTGATTTTCCTCACGATTCCCACTCACCGATGTTAATCTGAACTAATTCAAAATATTCAAAAATTCAAGACTCTATTCACCGGTGACTATCGTTGCTATGTCAATCACGTTCGCTATCTTACTCCAATTAATACTGTAATCGAGGTCGGATGAATATTAGGGATCCATTTGCCCTTCATGTACTTGATAGTCCTGATAAGTGTAGTTACCAAAAGATTACAGTTTGTTCTGATAAGCATCAAAAAATAGTTAAGAGCAGGTGTTCTTAACCTCAAAAGCAACATGTAAGGATCTGGAGCCTTAAGGGGAAGGATAGCTTTTACGGTAAAGAAGTAAGCAACTGTGGTAGTATCACAGCAGTTGTTGACTCTTAAGTTGCCATTTAGTTTTGCGACTAGTAAAGTCACTTTGCTTAACATAAGATCCCAAAATATTCATCAGCTGATCTGTAAAGTCCATGATTGTAGCCTATTTGCATTACAGTTGTTTTGTTTTTGAAAAAGATGATTCCAGAAGTTTTCTTCACATCCTTAAAGAGATAAGTCCGCTAGGAAAAGTTAAGAACCTCTGAATTTGAATAACTAAAGTTCTCCAAACCAAAGAACGACCGTGGACACCAGATGGCGCAATAGTAGAATTTGAATCGATTGTATATGTCAGTGTTTATGGCGGGAAAGTGAACATTTAGGGAGTTTGAAGTTTACGGAAAAAAGACGATATTTATTTTCTTGAACTATTCTGATTTCTCATCAAATATAATTTCAAAAATTTATTTTTATTCATTCGTTCGTTTCAATCGTTCAAAATCAGTCTCCTACCTTTCCCAATTGGTGTTTTGACGACATTGCATCCCTGAGATTGCCAACACGAAGACAGAGTATGGGATTCGTTTACTCACGTCTCATCTAAAAAAACGGCACTGCGATCGAAAACAATTTCTCTGATGTGCCATAAGTAAGCATGTCATAAGGCCATTTCGAAATAAAAAGTAACGTTAGCAATAACTTCGTTTTGTTTGGCTTCCAACGGTTTTCTCTGTCGGAGAGTCGCCATTTTGAATCTTCTCTCTCGACACAGATTCAGTCCTGGAATGATTAAGAGATCATGGGTGTAGTTCAAGGTCAGAGTCGTCCTTTGGTTTGGAGAACTATAAGTTTTAGAATGCAATTTCAAACGGAAATATTCATTTCAGTCTGTCCATCTAAGATCGGTATAATGAGTATTAGGAAACATTAATTTAGCTTATTAAAAGCAGAAACTAAGAATGACTACATAAGTTGCCACTGAAGCGCCATAATCACTTAATTAAACAATTATTTATCGTAGACAGCTGAAAATTTAGGAATGTTTTAAGCCACCAATTTTAGCATCTCTATTGGCTTTGAAGCATAACGGGCCAACAGATATTTTGGCTCCCAGGTTGCTAACAATAGGGCCAAATGAACCCTGTTTTTTTTAAAGAGATGATATAAGTTGTTTAGTATTATTCCTCTATCATTCAAAATTTTATTATGGAATTAAAGAAAAAAAAAAGTTGATATTCGCATTCTTCATAAAAGCAAGAATGGAACATTGTTGGTCCAGGAAAGATTCCAAGGGGTCGCACGAACAGGAAAAGTTGGGGAGGAAACTTAATTCTAGAAGGTGTGTTTCTGTAACGAAAGAGAGAGCAGAAATTTTTCAGATATCACTAATAAATAAATAAATAAATAAATAAATAAATAAATAAATAAATAAAT
>JAFIDM010005346.1:4627389-4660564 GCA_023159025.1 Thereuonema tuberculata
ATAATAATAATAATAATAATAATAATAATAATAATAATAATAATAATAACAGAAGAAGAAGAAGACGATGAGCTTTCAACAAAAATAATAAAAGCAACTTCTTCACGTTTTGGTGAAACCGGAAGTTGATTTTGTAATTGCGGCTTCAACTCACAGATGTCGCTTCATGCGTAGAATGGCGGTCATAGTGTTTAGTAGATTATTATTTAGAATTATTTTTATACAGTTACTATTACTTTTGATGTTATCTCTTGGTAAGTGGAATTGTAAAGGAAAGTAGAGATTGTCTATATCATTTAAATATGCAGTATATTACTTTTGGATGCAGTATTAAGGGTGTTCACTGTCGGTGAAGTTGGGGTTTCTCTGTGAGTCATACTTGATCAAATTTGACAAGAAATAGAAAGATTTACCTCTTTGTTTACTTTGTTTATTTATTTCTTTTTTCAGCAAATGGAGAACGTACTCATGAAAAGATTTACGTAAATCTTCAAGGAACATTAGCCTGCTTCCGAAGGCTAAATGGTACTCATCAAACAGGCTGCACCTGTAAGTGATATCAAATATACATGAATCCTCACGTAGAATATCAGTGTAATAAAGTTCGTTTCCGTCCATTCTTCATATTTATACCTTTACCAATCATAGATTCCGACTATTTATTAATTTACTGAAACAAATAGGCATAAATAGAAACTATTTACCCTCAAATCTCATGTTAGAATTTTGGTTACAAATCTACACCTCGTCAGCCGGGTTTCCTATTCAGAATAAAATTTCTTTGATTGTTTGTGATATAAATTGGGTTAGGTTAGTTGGGAGGGTGCGAAGACTCCCATAATTACCCAGGTGTTATTTTGAACTATCTTGGAGAAAAAATAAAATTAGGCAGTAATTAAGCATGAGGTTAATGACGTTTCCGTCGCGTGCTACTGAATAGTAAAGTTATTCCTCTAATTACAAAACGAAAAGCTGAAAACGCCTACCTTTTTTGAAGGTAAATACTGCAACAGAAAAATACATCTAAACTCAGTAACAGAAAGCAACGAATTTCCAGGTTGAAGTTGTCATACAAATCTAAAATATAAGACAATTTAAAAATTTCAGTCATACGTTTTATTGGAAATGGTGATTTTTGTGAATCATTTTTCAGTTTATTGGAGAGCCATAATAAAAGCGATTTAAAAGAAAAAGTCCGAAATCCATTCAAAATTGGGACAACTAACAGAATAAAGCAATTTTCAATAATTATGTGGTTTTATCCCAAATTTTCGTTTCCCTTTTATCAAACCAATTTCAAATACTTTGAACAGAGGCAGTTTTTTAGGTTGCAGTTGACCCTAAATAAGCAATGATTTGTGAGACACTATTTTTCTATTCCTACCAAATCTCTGATTTTGAGGATTTTCTTTATTTTTAATGAATCATTTAAGTTTCACCCAGTACTGAAATCTTAAAAAAAATCCCAATATGTTTGGATATCACTCCTAACTGAGGAACAAGCATTTAATCACTTATTGACCTTTAAAAGTTGTAAGAACATTAACAGTAATGAAGTCGTACCTCAATAATTCTTTCCAAGACTAGCGATTAAAGTCGAATAAACTCTTTCGAAAATCCTAGATCCCCTATAAATAACCCAATAATGTCAGTAATAATCAGCGCATAGAAATACAATAAGTTGTTTGATAGTTCAACATTTTTTTTAATAAATTTATACATTTATTTTAATTGAATGTAAAGAAAAAAAAATCTAAAAAATTACCTGATGGGTGACATTGATGTGATTTTTAAAAATTTTTATGAGGTTTGTAATATGTTTGCTGACTAACGTAAGGTTGCATAAACTGACGTTAGGCGACTTTCATTTATTCCTATTATTATTAATAAAAACCCGATGTAAAGTCAAAATGACATAAAATGACGTATGACTGTATTATTGGTAGTGGTTTTCACTTTTAAAACACCTAAAATAGTACAGAGAAAACACTTGCTTCCCAATAGTTTTCAGTTTGTGATGCTACATAAAGCAGTTAATTCTAGAGTTGTATACAATTCATAATTGTTTTAAGGTAGTTTAAAATACTAAGAGAAAAGTACAGTGTTTAAAGTAATGAAAACAATAATAATAATAGTAAAAAGTTTCTGTTTATTATAGTTGATGGTGTTGTTACATCTAGTTAGTGTAATATAAGTTTATAAAATTGATAAAAAGATTTGCAGAATAGAAAGAAAAATGTATAAGTTTATGCTGTTTGGCAATTGGAGTGATGAAATGGCATTAGGAAGTTTTTTATGAAAATAGGTTAATTGTACTAAAATGTATTTATCTAGAAACAATAAAGCCTATAATAGTAGTCGTAATGTGACTGCGAATTTACTACACACAAGACTCTGGTGTATTTCCCACATCATTGAAAGAAAGATAGATGAGGCCTTTCATATCCTATTGTTCAGGAATCGTCTTCATCTGGGAAATACCACAGAGTCTCATATTGCAATAAAGTCTATCCTGTATCTTCTATGTCTTGAATAGATTAAAATAATAAAAGAAGTTTAATTGTTAAATATGTAAAAGTCAGTTTCATTAGAAAGTTATAAAAATTAAAAAAAAAAACATGTAACAAATTATTTTATTTTTTTTAAATTGAAAAATTTCCTCTGAGTTAGAAATAAGCACTGTTATTTCTCATTATATTTGGAATTAAGAAGCTTCCAGTTTGGGAAAAAAGCACTAGTTTTCGAAATTAGTGATTGATGTTAAAGTGATGTAATATATTGATAGATGGATATGATCGTCTTCAAACAAACAAACACTGATTTTATTATATCTTGCCTGTTTTCCTGGAGATAATTGCTTTGTGTTTCTTGCTTTGCTGATATTGAGGCTTCAAATGCAGCTTCAAAATTATAAATCTCTATTTTCTTGTAATTGAAGTACAATAATTTTTAGAAATGAGGAAAAATCATGGGAGCAATAAAAACTTAAACTATTCAATTTGTAAGAAATATTAGGAAATGATAATTTCTTTTCATTTAATGGGGATGTTTAAGGTCTCTGGGTCGAGGCTGGAAAAGTCACGTGATGTGGATGTGTTACTTCTAAAAACAAGGCTAAGATTACCGAAAAACCTCTGTATATTAAAGATTTCTCAACTTTAAATATATTGAATTATCGGCATACAATTAAGGAGGCGTATGGAAATAATGTAGATACGTTATTTCTAGATGAAAGGACTAGAACAAATTTCTCTTTAACTATATTTATTCCTTTCATCTAGAAATAACGTATCTACATTATTTCCATACGCCTCCTTAATTGTATACCGGTAATTCAATATATTTAAAGTTGAGAAAGCTTTAATTTACAGAGGTTTTTCGGTAATCTCAGCCTTGTTTTTAGATGTAACATATCCACATCACGTGACTTTTCCAGCCTCGACCCAGAGACCTTAAACATCCCCATTGCTCACCAATTGTTTTAGAAAATTCCTGCATTGAAACTTTTTTTTTTAATTTTTCAGCTTATAAAAAAAAAAAAGCAATTAAACAAAATAATCTCTTGCCAATACTAAGCTCTGTGTGTCTGTATCCTGGGATAGGACATGTACTTGTCAACCAGTACTGTTTTCTATTCCCAGACAGTGAGGGAGATGTAGAAATAATGGATAACAATTAAATGATTTTTATGTTATCGTTTGATCAACATTATCTGCAATACCTACAAAAAGTAGGAAAATCTATAGCAAACGATTTTCTTTTTTGTCAGTAGTCCATGACAGTATCAACTTTATCCAGCTCCTTTTCCATTTCCAAAATGATGAAAATGTTCCTAGATGACTGTCATGTTTCCATTTAAAATTACTACAGAATCCATGTCCTGCTTTTCATTGTAGAGTTTAATGGATACAATAATTCCACTCTCGCGTCGCTCAGTGAGTTATTAGTTAATTTCTTTGTTAACTATTTATCAAGATGAACCGTAGTTGTAGTTCATATTTTTCTATTGGCAAAGGTGCTCGAAATTAATGGTCTCTAAGGTGAAAGAAGGAATGACAGCATATTCCTTGATCACATTTAGGAATTGTCTGAAGCTGATTCTCAGTGTGGCTTATGAATGGCCTCATTATTTTCTTCATCAACAATGGTTACAATCCAGAAACTATGAGCAGGAAACAACAACATAATATTATTGTCAGGGAACAGCTTGAACTTGCCAGTTGAACAAAAATCAAAAGTTAAGGTAACAACTGAACATGGATAATTGTATTGGTCAAAATACAACAAGTTGGAAATATTTTGACTTTTATTTGATATTGTTACTGTTTTTGTTTTTAAATAGAATTTTAATGTCTATATTCAATACTGTGTGAGTTTGTTGGCAAACTAGTTCTTGGATAATTGATTTTTGTTTAGGATATATTTATATAGATACATAGGGAGATTTACAGTATACTCTCGATATCTTGAAGTCGAAGGGACGCTAAAAAAATTCGAGGTAGCGAGTTTTCGAGATAACAACGTCATAACCAAAACACAAAAATTCACGTAAAAACACAAGATATGAAATAATATTCTGAAAATTAGAGTCTTGACAGATGAGAATAAGTATAAATATGTAATGATAGTTGACAATAAGTCTAAATACAGCAATGATAATTTTGATTTTTAAAAGTAGTCGAAAATAATTACATTAAATTGAAAAGAGTTAGTAAAATACAATGAACTTACATTGCTAGAATTTCTTAAAAAAGTCCAGTTTCGTGGCCTGCCAACATTGTAGCCTGATTCTTGAAAAATACCTCTTATTTGCTTCGACACAACTGAACGGCGATTTTTCCTTAAAAATTCATTTTCTGCTTCGAAAAATATTCGACATAACAAGCTTTTGAGTGATAGGTCAACATGGCATCCTATCACAATTCCTTGTTCAAACACTGTCAGATCCCCTCTCGCAGCCATTTCACCTAGAGGTGGGTGCATTGTTGATAGCACATCATACTGTCTATTGATACATGCAACACAACACACTGCATATCTTTCCCATGGGGTGTCCAGTGACTTGCTTCTAAGCTACGTATGTTTATGTGCATTAGATAAACACTCAGCTACGCATTGCATAGTAGAGATTGAGCATTTGTCATAGTGGGAGGAGGGATCAGTTTTGAAGGATGGGAGAGGAGAGGACCTAAAATAATCATACTTACATTTTAAGCAGGATTACAGATAAGCAATGTGGTAATTTGTAAAGAAATTGGTCACTTTTCAAAAGGAATTTCAGGATCACTTTTGGAGAATAGCTGAGGATGGGGCCAAAATGTAAATAAATAAAGCAATGTACCAAATTTATGACAATCCATTCAACCATTTTAACTTGATACCCACAACAATAGACATACGAAAGGAGAAAAATTTCATTCACAGTCAGTTGTAGATATTGTTGAAGTTAAAATGCTGTGCATATATAGATTTCAACTTCAAAACTTTTCTAGTGATTTCCATCCTTTACAGGAAAAAAGCACTATAAAAGCATAGGAAAAAACACGAGCAGAGCATAAATGCACTGGGAACAATATTCCCAGCAATTGTACGACATCGGTTTTATTTATACAATTTATTTGTGAATAAAATGGGAGATATCCAGTGTAAGCGTGCCTGCGGTTAAGCCTAAACGTGTTACTAACGGACAGAATCGATCGAGTATTAAACGCCTTACCGCGGTATAAATCCATTAAGATTCTTTCATTATCAATTGACAAAATATTGTTGTTTGAATTATCTTTTTTGGGCCGCCCATGTTGCAGATTTTAAGCCTTCTCTCTCACAAAACATGGTCTGCGGGAGCGAGTGATTTTCCGATGTTCAAAGTCCCGACTCCTTCGACGTCAGCATTGTCACGTGATGTCATCCGTTCATTTGATTCACTTTCGTACCACCAATATTTTGAGCCAACTAATATTGGGCCAATATTGTACCTTTGGTACCGACAATAAAATTGGGGCAATATTGTTCAGGTTGGGGCAATCAAATTGGGGCAAACAGTTGCCAGCAATCAAATTGGGCCTGATTGTCCCAAAATATCGCCTCGTGTTCGGCCAGTATTAGGGAAAGGGGTAAATTTGAGTACTGACAAACAGTAGAAGGCTAAAAGTGTTGCAACACCCAAAAGAGAAAATTCGTAATTCGGTAATCGCTGATCTAGGAATAAGTAGGAGGACAGTAGTGAGAATAAAAGGGATTTTTGCGTTGGAAGGTATTTCATAAAGAGCTACTGGACCCCTATCATCTTCAACAGTCCTAGGGTTAGTTACTGCAGATTTTCCTTTAAGGTTGAAGTTATGTATTGGTTCTTGCTCACTGAATGGCTGCCATTAACTTTGCATCTGTAATTTTATTCACTTCATTTTCCAGAAATTATATTATGAATTATAATATGCATATATGGCCATAGGAAAAACCTCATGAAATCATTAAAATCCCAGAGTGTTTGTTTCTTCTGCAAATGTTCCTCCTCTTTTCAGTAACTTATTCTCGATTTCATATCTTATTTGTGGTACAGTGTAGCCTCTGTTGCTCTTGCACCATTAAAAATCACACACTGATTATATATGTGATCATACAAATAAACAAACATGGAATTGCCTAACATCAACAGCAGTTTTCTTTAAATGTATGGGCTGGCATTTTGAGTGATCAGATATTTGTTCCTGCTCCATTCTCTAGTAAATGGCGAAATGTACCTTGATTTCCTTCAAAGACACCTAACTGAAATGTTGGAGGACATTAATCGGGAAACAAGAAAGCAATTATGGTTCATGCACGATGAATCCCTGGCTCTTTTTCATCAAAAAGTTCAATTTTCCTTGCCCATCATTTTCCACAATGCTGGATTGGTCAGGGTGGCCCTGTTACTTGGCCTGTGTGTAATTGAATCATTTGGATTTTTATCTTTTGGGCCATATGAAAAATGTTGTGTATCAATCAGACATGTCTATGATTGCACAACTGCAACAGAGGAAAGATAACAGTTGTCAGCTAATTCAAATCATACTGAAAATTTGTCTGCAAATTAGACATTCATTATCCCTATGTTTGCACATCTGTATTGATGCAGGTGGTGGGAATTTCAAACATTTACTTTGATGCCTATTGTTGATTAAGGCTTTGTTGAACACTTATTTCTGTATTAGTTGTTACCTGTTCATACACTGATTTCTTCATTTACATGTCCATAAAGATTAGAACCTTTTTTCTTTGTAATTTTTGAAACGTTATAAGCAATACATATATACACTTTATCATTACCGAACTCATCAGTTACATACAGTATTAGGTGCACATTATTGCATCATAATTCGAATGGAATACTGGATAATAACTTATAAACGATGCATTTCTGACCTTAGGTTTATTGGACAGTTTTTTACTGATTTTTCTTTGTAGAATCTGTCATTAATCTTTGTTGGCACCTTTAAAAAAACACCATATATATATGAAATTAAATAAATGAAAAAATAATAAATATAAGAGGATATAAGTAAGTAGATACTTGCTGAAGAGCTCTCGGAAATTAGTGTCCCCCAGACTATTGTTGGAAGGGTTGACTGAGTTTCCGGCCAAAGAAGACTCCCTTTTTTATTATTACTATTAATGGTGTTCAGGGTGGTCCCCTAAATAAACAATCCTGTCATGCCTTTATCCAATAGTTTCGAATTCCACATTGTGTCTAATTGGGTCTTAGAGAAGGAAATTTTTAGTAGGGATGTTAAAACAATGTGATTTTCTCTTCAGTGGCTGTTGTATGAGGGTATTACTTGGGGGTATTTTTTGACTTTGTTTCTCTTATTGGAGCCTTCATTACAAATTTTAAATATTAATTTGAATATACAATCTTTGTCATAAAAGTTCCAGGACTTGAGTCTATATTTCAAAAACAGTAACGTTACAGTTGTTCCGAATGATTTGATTTAGTCATGTGCTATGTGTTCTGCTTTGAAATCAACTCTGGTGTTCGCCAAGGCGATGTGGTGTCCCCCTTGCTTTTCAATATCGTGACAGACATGATCATGAGGAAGGCCTTCAGAGGCCGACCAGGTGTACATTTCGATCAAAACAACTCAATCATGGACCTCATGTTCGCCGATGATTGCACAATATTCGCAGAATCTGAAGATGATGCTACTGACATTATAAATGACATTGCCTATATTTCCAATTCCTATGGCCTCCAAATTAACACTGAGAAAACGAAAGCAATGGTCACTAACGGTTCCCCAGTGAACGTCTACTTAGAAGGAAATTTAATTCAACAAGTCTCAGAATTCAAATATCTTGGCTCCATTGTTCAAGAAAAGAAAACAACAGCAACGTCTGAAATTAACAGTAGAATAGGCCAAGCAACAATTGCTTTTGCTTCCCTTAACTGGTGTCTCTGGAAGAAAAACAACATCTCACTGAAGACGAAAATACGTATTTTCCGAACATCAATAATTCCAATACTTCTCTATGGTGCTGAGACCTGGACACTCCTCAAAGCCGACATCAACAGTCTTGAAATTTTCCAGATGAGGTGCCTGAGATGAATAATGAGGGTGTCGGTAAAAGACCTAATCAGAAACGAATCCATTCGAGACAGTTGTGATCATCAGGCAACCATTCAAGAACAAATCCAGAAGAAAAGGTTACAGTGGTTTGGACACATTTGTCATATGAACAATGCCCGACTTCCAAACAAAGCTTTATGGAAAGAACGACCAGCCAATTGGAAAACCCAGAGAAGTGCCCAAAAGAAAACTTGGATTGGAATCATCAAGGAAGACTTGAAGAGCCTTCACATATCAATAGACGAAGCCAAAGTCCTTGCCGCAAGCCGCCATGATTGGAGGAAGATCATTTGCAAAGTTCTGAGTTCAAAGGCACCCACAGCAGCGTACTGGTTGAGAGGAAAACCCCCACCACCCGCCAGCTAGGGACAATGATGATGATGTGTTCTGTACACACGTGGCCTTGAAAGTGCTTCCGCATATTCCGCTAAACGACAGAGCGACCCATAGCAACACGCTACTTGTCTCAGCAGTGGCATGTGTCTTGGTGAGAATGGATGTGGAAATTGAACAGCGATTGAATATTAAATTTTGTATGAAATTAGGGAAGATAACCAATGAAACATGGAACCTTCTCCAACATGCCTACAGTGACTAGGCCTTATCAAGCGGCCGTGTGTTTGAATGGCACAAGAAGTTTGTTAGCAGCAGAGTGTCAGTGGAAGATGATCCAAGGTCTAGGCAGCTGTCAACAATGCATAATACAGACAATGTGGATCACATCAGGAACAGGCTAAAAGACGACAGTCATGTCACTGTATGCATATTATCCAAGGAACATGGTATCAATAGGTTTGCCTGTCACCAAATGTTACAAGATTTGGGAAAAAAAGAAAATGAATTCAAGAATCGCTCCTCACATGATCCCAGATGAGCAGAAGGAGAACCGAATATCAATTGCTTCTGAACTCTTAAAAAGGGCCAAGAATGATCCCACTTTCGCATAGAGCATTATTTCGAGGATGAAACGTGTGTTATGAATACGAGCCACAAACAAAGCAGCAACGGGCCGAGTGGAGAAATCTCAGTTCACCAGCTTCGATGAAAGTCAAGCGGCAACCATCGAACACAAAACAATGTTGATTGCATTCTTCGACGCCGAAGGTATTGTTCACCATGAATATGTACCTCAGGGACAAACAACAAACCAAACCTTTTACATTTGCAGTAGGCAATTAGGTGCCGCTGACCTGACTTGTGGGCATCTGAACATGGTTCTTATTGCATGACAATGCAAGACACCACACTGCTCTGTCGGTTCAGGAATTTCTTGCTAAACATCAAATTACAGCTATTCCACATCCTCCATGTTCTCCTGATATGTCACTGTGTGATTTCTTCCTGTTTCCCCGGCTGAAGAAAAAGCTGAAAGGAAGGCATAAGGACATAGCAGCTATCCAGAAGTCAGCGACGATATGAGATGAAGAGCATACCGAAAGAAGCTTTCTCAGGCTGCTACCAAAACCTTCAGAAACATTGGCAGCAGTGTATATATTTGCAGAGAGGACTTCTTTGAAGGAAACAAGGACCATTAGTTAATAAGTTAATATTTTATTTTTTATGGTGCCAGTCCTGGAACTTTTATGACAAAGCTTGTATATTTGTATAAAGTATTTAATTAAATTTACTTCATATAATTTGAACATTACTAATATATTTTCCTATATTTACTGATATATTTATTAATAAGTACACATCTATTATGTAAATTAATTTTAACTATCAGTTAAGTAATTAGGTGAAGTTAAGTTTAAATAATTGTAGTATAACTATAAACTTTATTAATCTAATTTGAGAAAGAATATTTAAATAAATATTAAGATAAAATATTATCCTAAAAATAATTTAATAAAACACCCATTCATATTGTGAAATTACGTAATTAAAATTGTATATTTTAATTAGAATTAATATCGCATCAATCTTCCTTTAAGGATTTAATCTATTGATGTCAAAAGATATTTATTATATTAGGTAGTTTTAGATCCACTCATCCTATTTTTAGATTTAATTATTAAGTATGCTATATTTTGTGTTTTATACTGATTTGAAAATAAGTTTATGAGCCTAGTTTCAATGTTAGGTTATTAAATATTTTTTTTATTTTATATATGTTATATAATAAGTATTTAATTTTTTTAAAATACCGGTATTTATTAATTTTTGTTGAAATATGTTGTTTATGAATTCATTTATTAGATAGTTGCAATTGTTGTTAAAATAGGTGTAATTTGTATTAATTTGCAGATATCTATCGAGTTCGTTTACAAAAACATTTTTGTAAATGTTTAGATTTATAATTAAACAATAACAAGAATAAAAACAGCACCTGAATAAATTAAATCGCCTTTCTGAATCAATTTATCGGAAGGAATTTCACGATTTTATCGTGGAAGGCGGATTGGGCTGATGAGTCCCTAGAAGGACGAAACGGCTGTTCCCAATTCCTTCCGATAAATTGATTCAGAAAAGCAATTTAATTTATTCAGGTGAGGTGCTGTTTTTATTCTTGTTATTGTTTAATTATAGTCATTTTCACAGCACGTTAAATTTATTATTCAGGTATTGTTTAGATTCATGTTGCTACGATATTTTATGGAATCTATCTATTCTGAAAATTGAAATCTAATATTTTGTTATTTAGTGTGGTATGCCCTTTGTTTATGTGTATTCTTATGTCTAGGTAATCTGTATAGTTTATGTTGTTATTGGTTTGGTTGTTGGTATTATGTTTTTCTAAATTTTGGATGAAATTTCTGTTAAGTTCAAAGTGTTGAAACTCATCAACATTTCTAAAGATTTTTAAATTATTTTTATTAGTTTTACTAAATTGGCATTCATAACTCAATAAAAAAAGTTTTCTATTATGGTACTATAATTTACTCCCATTCCAATTCTATTATTCCAAGCAAACATGAGGAGGGATGTTTGTTTAACAATAGGCAACACAATTCTTAATTTACTTTGGCAAAACTCGAAGCTGGCCCTTTGAGTTTCTTAGAGCAAAGATTTCAATCAATCTTTTGCAATTTAGAACAATATAGAATACAAGAATAAGATTAAACTTATATTACTAAACTACATAAAGCTGGACAATGATGTAAATTTAAAAAAAAAAAGCCAATACAAAAACCATATCACTGTTTCTGTGAAGATATGGCCAATTTATCCTCATGTCATCAGCGGCATAAGTGGAAATTAAAATAACTAAAATTTAGAAACAATTTAGAAAACAAAAATGCAATATTGTAAGCCTTGCTCTTTTTTATTCAGTTATATTAGTAATATTATTATTATTAGTTTTTAGTTTTTAAGTATTTGAATATTTAAATTTATATTTTTAAACTACAAACATATGAGTAATAAAGAATATTATTTATTTTTTTGTGAATAAATTTAAATACTTAAAAACTAAAAATAATATTACTAATATAATAACTGAATAAAAAGATAAAAAAGAAAAATGGAAATAAATAAAACGCACTTACTTACAAAAAGTTGAGAGAATTATACATGGTAATAATCCAACAGTTTCGGAATACTGTGCGTATTCCTTCATCAGGGACGGCACAAACATATAGGACATAAAGACAACATTTAGGAAGACATGATGAGGGAAGGTATGTTGAAAGTGAGTGAAGTGAGAGGATTAAGAGAGTTTAGCAATAGTGATGCGCCGGTTATTGGGTTGTACGTGGAGGGAATTAGGAAAGATGCTAAACTTTCTGCATAAAGTTAAGAATTGAATTTTAGAGATTAGTTGGGCATTTATAACATTCAAAAGAAGGAAAGTATTGGCAAGGACATACACGTGTCTAGGTATAGGTTACAAAGGGTAGAAAACAACATGGCGGAGAGGACAGTGTGAATGCCCGTTAAGCCTCCTTAATAAAAAAGAGCAAAGTCTTAGAATATTGCATTTTTGTTTTCTAAATTGTTTTGAAATTTTAGTGATTTTAATTTCCACTTATGTCGCTAATGACATGAGGATGAATTGTCTGTATCTTCATAGAAACAGTGATATGGTTTTTGTATTGCCTTTTTTTTAAATTCCTCATCACTGTCGGCTTTATATATATATATATCCCATTTTTAATATGAAATTCACTGAAAATTGGAAATTGTTTAAATTTAATCAACTGAATTTAGGCAAACTAATTTAAACGAGCATGATTACAATAAGTTTTAAGCAAACAGAGAAGAGAATCAGTGTTTTAAGAACAACTGATAGTTGAGAGTTTATTAATATAACAAGAAAATTTTGACAGATTGCTGTTAAAAAATTTTAATCTCTGTTTGCTTAATGAACCATAACATGGTTTTGCGAGAAAAAAAATTAAGATATGAATACACATTTGTTTGTAATAACTTTTAAGTTTTAATTTATAATTAGGATGTGGCTTATATTACCCTTTCAGTAAAGTTTTTTAAGTCAGTTGATATAAAAATTATTGTTAGGTTTCCCTACAGAGGGACAATCTGTTAAGAAATATGGAATGTGCAAATAGTGAGTAACCTTCTTAATCCAACAGGAATGTTGGTTATTGGCAGATTTTTTTATTGTTAGTGTTATCATGCACAAATATTATTTCATGCATATCACAAAAAAGTTATTTTTTTTTAATACTAATTGTTTTAATTTCTTTGTGTATTTGAACAGCAAAGCGTGGTGGGAGTGTGGGTGTGATTCAGATTGTTGCCAAAGAAATGGAATTGAGTGAGACGTTATCAAGCAATCCTTTCCATCCATTTATTATAACTATTCCTCCAAATCTTTATACATGGTAAATTTCCTTTATTCTATTTATTATTGGTATTGTTAATATAGATTAATATTAACTTATATTATTACTATTAATAACAATACTATTATTACACAGAATAGTATTAATAATGTTCATAGCTAAAAAAATTCTTACAGGATAAAAGATTCATGATATGTACATCAGGTTTGGAAAAGCAGATGATTATGCTGTCAGAGAATATGTGCATGCTATTACATAGCCATTCCTCTGAACTTTCTGGTTTTGGGTAATAAATAGGCGAGATGTTGCAATTAGCGAAGAGCTGACATTGGGTCGAAAGGGTATTTCTTGTATCTCATATACCCCATAACCAAAGAAGATTACATTATGAAAATCTAACTGACTCTGAGGGAGGAAGGATTGTTGGGATGAGAGAAGCTGGATTTTCTTACCGCAAAATTGCCACTTGTACAGGATGAAACGCCAGTATTGTGATACGAACGTGGTATCAATGGTCAGATGAGACTCGGATGCACAGAAATCTGAGCACTGGGCTGCAAAATTGCACAGGATGATAAACACCTTCATCTACCATATGACAATTACTGCAACATTCACAGTGTTAGCTCAACAGTGGAGCATTATAACAGGTTGGTCTTTGTCCTCCAGCACAGTTCGATGTCTCCTTACCAAAGTACTGATCACTCACAGCCCATTGCTGTGAATTCCTTGGATCTTCAACCACAGAGGCCTCAGGCCGCAATGGGATCTTGAACACAAACATTAGCTTGCTGATTGGAAACACATCATGTTTTCTGATAATTCACGATTCAACTTGATGCAGTGGGATGGTCACTTAAGCGTTCAAAGACGTCGTGATGAATGCCTGTTTGCAGCATATATTTTGGAGTGTCATACCTGTTCAATGCCAAATATCATAGTTTGGGGTGCCATTGGATTTAATTCTTGATCTTCTCCTAATTAGAATTCAGAGAACCCTCAACAGCCAGCGATACATCAGGGACATTTTAGCAGCAGCAGGACAACTCTAAAGGAAGGGTATCACCTCTGCCTTAAAATGTCCCTGATGTTGAAGACCTCTTCTATGCATGGCAGATATTGCTTCTTTCCTGTCCTGCACATTTGCTCGATATTCCCCAATCGAACATGTCTGAGACATAATAGCTAAACAAATTGCCCATCAAGCTCCTCCCTATCGTCACAAATGAACTGTTGACATGCTTTGAAGCAGCGTGGCAAGCTATTCTTCAGGGCGATATCAAGAACCTCATCCATTCAGTGCCAAGCCATATAGACTCTGTTATTGCTGCTCAAGGTGGCTTTACACGATACTGAATTTTGAAGCTCTACAAATGTAATCTGTTATATACCGTAACTTGAGTAATCTGTGACATAAATTTTATTTGAATAACATGATTCTTTCTTAATACAGTAGAGCCCCGATTATCCGTGGAATTGAGTGGCAAGGGCTTGCAGATAACGAAAATCGCAGATAACCCATAAAAAGACTATAAATGAGGTGTAAACACGAAAAAAAAAATATTTCACCATTAAAAACTACGTTTTGTTGTACAAAAAACATAATACGTAAAACTTTTAAAATATGTACAGTAAAGCAGAAACCTTTGCTCTACGTTTGCATCCACAAATTCCGATAAGGCCTATAGGATCATGATGCACAATAAACCTGTCAGTAATTTTCGACCTTTGCACTGTAGGGCCTATTGCATTTTCCCTGTTGTTGGCTTGGATTGAAATTGTTTTTTTTTTGAGGTTCATAATTAAAAAATTTTTTTGCAGCACTCACGGATAATCGCGCTGTACTGTATTGCATTTTTCACAAACAGTAGTATAATAATATGGATCAATTGCCACTATCAGACAGGGGCTTTTATTTTATAGGTAATATTTAATGCTTTTTAGGTTCAAAATTTTACTTTTGACCTTAGGTAGGAATTTTCAGGTTTGCCGGGCAGAAGAATTCAGCAAATCAATATGAATAGAATGGAATTTAATAAAAATGGATTATAAAGAACCATATACAAGTGGTTCCTCATCATAATATTTATGTTGTTCCTTTTATTTTTTTTTAATAAATATATAGGTTCAGTCCTATGAGAGTCCTAATTTTTATAGGATCTGTCTGTAGGTTCTGTAGAATGTAGGTTTTTACAGATAACATTACTATATGATATGTTAATTTTTAGTCTTACTAAATATTCCTCATCACAATATTTACGTTGTTTTTCACTATTTACAAATGATCCTCGTGCCATTCTTTTCTCCCTTCCCTTCCTAAGAGTATTTTCATAAATTTATGAAATATAAATTTTCTTTAATTTTTATTCATCTTTTAAAATTTTATTCTTTTATTACAAATAGTTTTCTTTCTACACTTTCTTTCTTTCACAATCTAATTTCTACGCTCGTTCTCAGCAAATCATTATGTCGAGGACAGAAACTTAGAATTTTTCTCTGTTTTTTTTTTACTTTTCCAGATTAATCTTAAGCTTGTAAGACCTCTAAAAATATTAGTTTATTAACTAAAATTAATATTTTAAATTTTTGAGGTAGTACTTGGTTTATTAATTTTGTAATTTGATTTGTTTGAGGAAATTAGTTAAATTAATTTGTATATTAGCAAAGTTTTTGTTTTTCTAACATCAGATAAAGAAAAAGTAAAAATAAATAAAACGCACTTACTTACAAAAAAGTTGAGAGAATTATAAGCATGGTAATTATCCACCAATTTTGGAATACTGCGCGTATTCCTTCATCAGGGACGGCACAAACATATAAGACATTAAAACAACATTTAAGACGACACGAGGTGGGAAAGCATGTTGAGAGGATTAAGCAAGTTTAGTAATAGTGATGGGCATTTTGCCCTTCGGTGATGGATTATAAGCTTTAAGCTGCATTACATGGAATGATTCAGCTAGGAGAATCATCATTCCGTATAACCCCATCACCGGTGGGCAAAACACCCATCACTATTGCTAAACTTGCTTAATCCTCTCACTTCCCTCACTTAAATGTTGTTTTAATGTCATATATGTTTGTGCTGTTCCTGATGAAGGAATACGCGCAGTATTCCGAAACTGTCGGACTATTACCATGTTTATAATTCGCTCAACTTTTTTGTAAGTAAGTGCGTTTTATTTATTATCACTTTTTCTTTATTTCATTACATGTTCTTTAAGCCTCGTTGTTTTCTAATATCAGTTGAAATCTTTTTATTGTAGGGATAGCCTCAGTCAGATGAGATCTTCTGGCAAAGTGAATGGAGTACTTATTCTCTTTGATGACGAAAAGATGGAATTACCTACCAATTCCTTTTCTCCTGACAAAAAATGTCCAAACACAAAATATGGTAACATTTGTGTATTTTCCCCATATTTTAGATCTATTGTACATGTCAGCTTTTTAGATTTTTATTGCAGACATGATAAGGATACTTTTTGCTTTAAATTGGCATAACAAGATCATATTAGTCTAATAGAGGACTCCTGCTAAATCTTCTTATTTACAGTCTTTACACAAATTTTAAAATTCTGTTCACATTGGCTTGGAGGCGAAGAAGTCTTCCAAGTGCTTTTTAATTAAATCATTGAATGATTTTTCCTAGTGAATGAGTGAATTTGAAATTACTAATAGCCTTAGGTAAATTTGTCAAAGTCATTGTTGAATATCTAAACAAAGATAGAAAAAAACAATGATTCATTATTGTTCTACTGATTGCTTAATGTTGATGATTTGCATCTGTTGACTCGTCAGGTGAATCTGTGGCTCGAGATCTGAATTGGTTAAGTGGATAATTAAGTGGATATTATGTAAAATAAAAAAAAAAAGGCAAAATCACTCTTCTCAAAGAAAGTTCAGAAAAAACATCAAATTCAGAAGGAATTGTATTTTATGAAATATTTATTTTGTTAATTGTATTAATTATACTGCTACTATTAAAATCGCTCTGATAATTAGAATTTTATTTTTTTTATTTTTTTAATACAAAATGTAGTACTAATATTATACTCCAATCCCAAAAAATAATGTTCCAAAAAGTTTTTGGGAAAACAAAAAAACAAAAAATCCTTTATGCTTACTATTAGAAAAATTAAAAATAATGTAAAACACTTATTACAGAAAATTTTTGAAAAAAGAACTGTTTGTTTTTATAATAGTTGAAGTGTACTAAAACTCAACTGTAATTTGAGAATTTCATATAACAGCAAATTTGTTCAGTTTGTCATACTATGTAATTTATATTTAATTTTAACTACTTATCCAAGCGGAAATGATGTGTTTTAGAAAGAATGGGAAAAGCTTTTTATATGAAAGTAAATCTTCTCAAAATTCTATATAATGTAATTGACTTTTAAATTGAATATTTTTATACAGTCAGACCCCGATTTAACAAACCCCTATTTACCGAATTTCGCGATTTAACGAATTTTTCTTTTTCCTCGATTAAAATGAAGGCAAAAATCCCTATTTAACGAATAAGAAACCCTGAATTAACAAATTATTTTAACAGCCGAAAAAATTTTTTTTTTTTTGTTAGTTTGGGTAAACATATCTAAACATATCTAATGCAGCAGGATACAAATGACGCTGTATTTTCTTCTCTCCATAAAGTCGAAAAAGAACTTTTTCGAGTCAGGAATCAAGGAAATTGTCAAACATTACTCAGTACATACTTTAAAATTTCAAATTAACTAGTGAGTAATTATTCGCTGTATTATTAGCTGCTGAATAAAAAGTGTACAATTTCTAATTATGGATATTTTTGTATAGTTGCTTATTAGGGCTGTTCTATAAGATAAGTGCAGAATTTTTTTTTTTTTTTTACCCTGATATTATGAATTAATGAATAAGTTATCAGAGTTGTAATAGAAAATAACATTTACAGTGTTAAAAAAAAAAAAAAAAAAAGAAATAAATTCCAACTTAAGTTAGAATATTGATACATAAGGTATGTCATCTTTTTCCCTAAAATTGAATTGATAATTTAACCAAAAATGCAGAATTTCTGCTGCAGATAAACTTAAGAATATTACAAAATTGATAAAAGAAAGTTGCACAATAGAAGATAAAAAAAAAATAGAAAAAAAAGTTTTGATAGCTACCAAGCTGTCATTATCAAGGTAAAAATGCTGACATTGAGCAAGAAAAAAAGCCTTCACTAAATGATGGGCTGGTAGCTATTGAGACTGTTGAGGGTTTTTAAATTTAAAATTTTTATCCTTTTATTGTGCACTTTTATTTTAGGAATTTCGAAATATTCCTGATTTGCATGTTAATCTTTTTATTAAGACTTCATTTTTCTGGACAATGTGGACCAGAGATTTACAATCTCATTTCTCATTTTAGGAATGTATCGAGGGGAATATGCCGATCTTGATTGCAAAGTGGAATATAACACTGCAGGTCAGAACGTAATGTTTGAAGATTGGGGTTTTCCTATTTTCCTTGTGAAAAGAAAAGAAGACATTGACAACATTCGTCAGGTAATATCGTTATATTTTGTTCGTATTTTAATTGTTTCGAACATCTTTAAATGACATAGAGGAAGACATGAATAAAATTTTTTGATTCCCTCCCCTTAATTATTTTTTTATCATTACTTTTTTAATTATGAACCTTTATTAGTTTTTAATCTTGATTCCTTTGTTCTGTACCTTAGTTGAAAACAGAATTTCAGAGTTTCAGATCCTTTTCACACAATGCGACCATGGTCTCGCAGCCACGTCATTCTATAGATTTCACTGGAGCCTTTCACAAGTGATCACTTCTGACTGTGACATGATGCGATTTTTCACGCGGCCAAGTCATTCTATAGATTTCAATGGAGCATTTCATACGAGACACGACTTTTGTTGTGGTCAGAAGGTCATTTCTGTTTATTTTCATTTTGAGAAGTGTTGAAAAACACGATTAAAACATAACTACTTTAGAGAATGGGGACTTTGACACTGAAAAATTATTCTATAAGATAATCAATATGACAATTTATGAGTTACATATGTATTATGTAGTAAAATTGTAAAATTTATTTACATTTGTCCGTCAAGAGACATAAGTCGTTTTCATAACTGAGATTACAGCACAATATTAATTGCTGCTGCTTCAAAATCCATTTTGGTTAATGAGCTTTGACTTGTGGTGTATTTGGCCATGCAACAGTAGTCGCTTCGTGTGAAAGAGATCGTGTTAATCTGCATGATCCTTTGAAAGGTTAACTATTAACCTTTCAAACTGTTAACTTACAAACAAAACAGTCTGTAATTTGGTGAAATTATTTTTTAAGGCTTTTTCTTTTCTTTTTCCTTTTTTGTTTTTTTGTTAATGAATGCCATTGCTCTTAAGAAATTTGAACACGTAAATCCTAAACTAAACCTCTTAAATAGTCATTTGCCATCTATTGTATACATTACTAATTCTAATGATAATTAAAGAGTTATAAAAGCATTAAAGTAACGATCTGAAGCATATAATTCATTATATGATGTCATTTTGTTTGTTAATATTTAATAAGATTAAAAAAAATTAAATTAGCTTAACGGCTATCTGAATACACTCTTTTAACATCTAAAAATACAGCTGAGCTCATTCATAACAAGATCTCAGCTATTGTGAACAAACAAAGAAAAATTATTTGGAAGCTACGCAGATGTTCAAAACCTAAGGACGGCCACTAATTCTAATGGTTACATAGGCAAAATGATATGAAACGGCTTGTGGCAATTTGCATACCTGTGGACAATCAGCAGAAATGTGGCTCACATGCAAATTTGCGAATCATGTAGTAGCACTGAAATGGTTAAGAGGCAAATTGGCTTGTTAGGTGAATTGTGTTTGAAGATAACATTTGATGTGAAGGAAAGAAGTGATGAACATGAAATTTTTGGTGTTATAAAGACATCATCAAGATTTCATGCGGGGAAGAATAAAGGAAAGCTGGAAGAAGGCTGCAGAGTAACTGATGTTACCAGGGAGTTTGGAATCGGCCATAGTGTTGTATCCAGGCTCTGGACAATGTTTCAAAGCAATGGAATGTGTTCCAGACTCATGCGAAATTGCCGCCCTGGCTCTACGATGACGCCTGAAGACTATTTTTTAGCTGTAACTGCACAATATAATTGCTGCACCACTGCTAGTCAGTCTGCAAGTTGCATCCATTTCAGCACAGAAATATGGATATCCCGACAAACTGTTGCGAGACGTCTGCGACATGTTGGGTTACATGGCTGAAGGCTTGTAGTCTGCATCGTTCTATCCAGAGCTTGCTGGGGAGTACAAGTTTGCAGATATGTTGACTCCATCGAAATAGGACAATCATCAATGGGCCACTGTGTTTTTCACAGACGAGAATCATTTCAGTTTTTCCTCAAATGTCAAATGACAGCTGATGTAACATGAAAGTGGTACTGCACACCATCTTGACCATTTGCAGGAAAGAACAGATATGATGGTGGTTGGGTCACTGAACTACAGGTAGTGGAAAATGGGACTGTGATTGGCGAACGATACTGCAACGAAGTTCTTCCATGTCATGTGTGATTGTTCTGTGGTGCTGTAGGCAAAGACTTTTTATTCGTGGATGACAATGCACTCCCTCATCATACGAAAGCTTTGGAGACTGAGGCAATTCGTCTCATCGACTACCAGACCTGAACCCCATCAAACATGTCTGGGACACAATGTGGAGATGCATTGCTATTTGGGGTGCCCATATTCCATACTGAAACGGTTATTTGTCAGCACTGGACATCCATTCTCCACCTATGTCCTTTGGAAATTTGTAACTTTTGCAAATAAGCTTATTCAAGTTACTTTTTATTACCCATTTTTTTATGTCATATTTTATGTGTTCATGTTCTGACAATACATCTAAGTTCATATTTGGCTACAGTCATGAACTGTTTTTCAAATACAGGTACAGATGTCGTCTGTCTTTAGGTTTTGGGCACCTGTGTCTGTGATATGGTCAACATATTATGGTTAAAGCAAAGATGGTAGTTGAGATCTTCACAACTATAACAAGCAAATCTTTGGGCCAGTAGACTGAACTGATATAGGAAGGACTGAGATTTATTATTGCTTTGTCCCAGTATCACCTTCTCCCCTCCCATCTCTTTTCTTCCTGTATCTCTTTCCGATGTATCTCTTTCCATAGCGAGTAGAATTCCAAAGCCTTTCAAAGATATTTTTTTTTTATATTGAATTTGTGTCTATTTCTATTCTTGGGATCTCATTTAGTGTGATATGTTACTTATAAAGAGTACAGCCTTATGTATCCGGCCAGACAGCGGCTACCCTGAGGAGGTTTTGGAGTGGGGGGGAGGGAGAATCTTCCTCTGCAGCACTGCCTCATTATGACAACATTCATATCATGAGTTCAGTTTCAGCATGTACGTAATGCATATATGTATGTATAGTGTGTTTTATATATATACACACATATACCGAATTAATTATGAATCATGTTATCATAATGTACATTTATTTATTGCTGTTTTTTTCTGCAGAGGTATATGTATATTAATGAGTATGTGTGCGAGAAAAATAGTTACATTTTAAATTGTAATACATTGCTGCAATTCAGGGATATAACGAGAAATGGCTATAACAGGCAATATTCTTTGGTCCCTTGCATCTCATTATAACTGAAGTTCACTGTATAAAAATGCTTGCAAATTTTCTCTCAAATATTAATCTTTAATTTAGAATAATAAAATACTTAGGTCGTTGAAGAACTGATAAATTACATTGAAAAGAATTAATTAAGAGAGATATGTTAAAGAAAAGCCATAATGAAGGAAATCTCAAGATATTAGATGAAAGAGGGTGAAAAAGACCTAAGAAAAACAGAGACGGGAGAACCAAATCAAGAAGGATAAACTTAGAAGATATTTTAAGTACCTAGATGTCATGTAGACCAAAGTGTGGGAGACACAGATTTGTCTTCTCTTCCATCCAATTTTGTAAGAAAATAGAATATTAAAAGAAAAAACAAATACATATTGCAGAGGTCTAATAATTGTGTAGCTAGTTAAAGGATAAAAAATTAATCATTTGCAGGTAGATTTTAGTTTTCTGACTTCTTGGGCATACTGATTTTTGTCACTTTTGAATATTTAACAACAGGGAGTTGTGTTAATTGATTAATATAAATGTGTATAATCAAAAAAAAGTTTTTTGTTAAATTTTAAAACATTTTAAAACAAAAAAGCAACACACAAAATTAAAATTATGTACCATTAAAAAGTTCAAACTAGTTTCTGCCTGTTAACAGGCTTTCCTCAGACAGAAACTAGTTTGAACTTTTTAATTGTATATAATTTTAATTTTGTGTGTTGGTTAATTTTAAATTAAAAAAAAAAGAGTTGTGTTTAAAAGATACATTTTGTGGATTGCGGGAGACAATTACTGTAATCAATTAATTTTTTTATTTGAGTAACTGAAAATATCAAGTTACAACCACGGCTAACTATTTAGTGTGAATAAAACTGATGCAAAAGCTAATTGAAAACTTAGCAGTGTATAAAGTTTGTTGATGAAGTTCATATTTTGCCAATAAAAAAAAAACAACATTTACTTTTCTAATGAGAAGTATTTTTAAGATATTTGTCATTTACAGAATTCAAAACTGATTAGAGCTGAAATGACATATTAAGCAATTTATTAATTCTAAATTGTTTATTTTAATCACTAAAATGCTTTTTATATCTATAAATTTGAATTGAAAAGACCACTTTTTTCTGTTTATCCTGGACACCTTCTCATTTTTATTCAACCATTGTTAATAGAGAAACGACTAAACACTGCTGAAACCAAAGATCTCGTCCATAGCATCACTGATGACATTCATGATGATGAGTAGGAGTGAGAGGCAAACAGTTCAGTGGGATTGCATTCCCACTTCCACCAGATAATTCTATGGAACTGAGCAAAGTGTCTCATAGCACATAACATTTTTAATTTAATAGAAATGGCATCTGATTGAAAGTCACTTTAGAACTTGATGCATTTATACATTGTAAATGTTTGTCAAAAATGCAATCCATCCTTTTCTTCCATTGTGTTCAAATTCAATAAGTAACATAAGTTTTTAATCCAACTCATCGACAACGTTATAAAACAGCATTCCAGTCACTCTTGAGCTGATAACCTATACTCTTTTAAAATCTATAAGTTGGAAAAAGAAGCAGTTTATCATCTCAGCTTTAGCATAACACAATGCAAAAATTTGTCAGTCAGTTTGCAAAAATCATTAATTTTTTTTTGTACTAAACTAGGTTTCTCTCTCCCATTTGCCAAAATATCAATTATCTGTCTTTAATACTGAATTAAACTCTGAAAGTTTGTTAATTACAAAGTATTGTCAACTTTGGTCAAAATCAACTTGATCTTTCTTGGTGACCTGGTCTCTATGATGACAATAAAGATTTTTTTTACTAGTGTATTGCTTTGAATCATATTATTTTTTTTTTACTTGACATTACAAAAGAGGAAATACCACTGCAAACTTATTTTATATACTACTATTTAATTAATTTTATTACTACTTTGATTACTATATTATCATTATTATTTCTTCTGTAACTTCTTTCTTCCTCCATCTTCCTTCCTTAAGATAACTAATCAAATGCATAAAATCAACATTAGCTGCAAATTTTCGGGATATCTTTACATTTGCACCTTATGTTGATATTGTGTTTTTGATTGATTATCATTATTTATTTATTTTATTTTTTAGCTTTATTTTAAAGTAGGATCTATAAAGCTTTTTTTTATTAAGCTAAAATGAAAAATTTAATTTTCAGTTTTTAAATTAAGTGTTTAAGTTTCTGAAGTTGTTGCAGGCTTTTTTTCTTTTTTATCACTTCTGCAAATGTATCTATTACTATTTGAGGATTAGTCGTCGTGCTGTTCTACCATTTCTGCAATTAATCAGTTAGTCATTCCATCTTTTGTATATCTTTAAAATAATTTATCAAATAAATTGTCTAATTGTATTTTACCTTTCATTTTTGTAGTGTTTTAATGCCCATAACAATGATACACAGGCCAATCAATGGCCGTTCTGTGCTGCAGAATTGAACAGTTACATGCAAGCTGCCAAAGATTCAGAAACCTGCATTCGGCGAAGTAAACTTCATTTGAATTTAAATACATGTAAGTTAATACTCCCTCTGTCCCAAAATACTTGATAGTTTTTTCCTTTTTTCTTGTCCCATATTACTAGACATGTTTCTTTAAAATTAATTTTTGTGACAAAAAAGTTAGTATATTTTTATTTAAGAGTAGTTTATTTTTTAAAAATGATCGTTCTACTACATAAGTACATCAGTAAAGATAGTTCTACTACATAAGTACATCAATAAAAATAGTAGGAGTATTTATGAAAATGATTTACTCCGTATTTAAAACGGAAAGAGCATTTGCTAATATTTCTGCTTTTACTTCTAAAGATACAGGTAATGTGCCATTGTTGATTTGACGATCTTTAACCTTATGTGGTTGCTTGTAATTATTTCCTCCATTGAGTTTGATGGTTTCAATCATACAATCTTGAAGAAATAAAAAAAGTTTATTTAATGTATCACGAGGCATGTCATTAAAAGATTGTGTAACAAAATTGATAATGTCCTCAATAGTAGACGGTTTAATTGAATAATAAGCACTTTGGATAGCTCGAAAATATCCCAAATCCAAGATATTCATATCGGGGCTATTAGGCGGCTGACACATCAAGCGAATATCAAATTCATCCTTTGTGGCGTGTTGGACAAACTCTGAATCGTTTGGTGAAATATGAGGTCTAGCGTTGTCTTGTTGAATAAAAATCGTTTTACTTCGTTCTATACAATTTTCAGGCCACTTAGACTTAATAGCTGGAAGTACTTTGTCAATCGTCAGTTTGCGGTACTCCTTTTTATCAACAACAACCGGTGTGGAAACGAAAGTGCCTCTACTACGATTTCTGCTATTCCTTTTTGCAGGTTCTATTTTTATGAATGGCCAAATTCCAATTTTTCCATCAAACCATTCATTGTTATGTGAATCAAATCGAGGTCTAGCAACAGCTGCAAGAAATATCACTTTTGTTATGAATCTTTTTGATTTCACCTGGCGATGTGCTTCAACCTCGTCTGGATCAAGGTAATAACGGCTTTGTTCCTCAGTTAGATAGAACCATTTTTCATCAATGTGAACCATATCAAACATATCCGGGAATCGGATATTTCCATCTTCAAAAAATTGCAAATCATGTAATATAAACACAATTCACTACTCTTTATTTGCATCCGTCAACAGAGGCTTTAATGTTGCCGTGCACACTCCCTCATCTCCAGCTTTTATCTGACGATGCAGAGACGTTTTTAGTATATTCAAGGTGCCAGCAAGTGATCTGATGGTTTTTCTTTTGTTTAATGGCATATTGCGAATTCTGCCATTTAATGCATAATTTTTCTTTTTTGGACCAACTCGACCATGTTTTCTTGAAGTCACATTCGATAGACTGTTTTCTTTGCCTTGCTTCCAGATTCTGGCTATAGTTTGAGTACTGACACTGTATTTAGTTGCAATTGACTTGTATTCACCTCTCTTAAGAATGCTATTGTCATTTAAACTTAGCAAATCGTCATATATTAGCCTCCTTTGTTGATCGGTAAGTTCACGTTTATGTCGTTCCATATATATGGGTAGGAATTTGAAACAATAAACTTTTCCTCTTATGATGAAAGACTGAATAAATAGGAGTACAAAAAATGCAATGACAATACTAATGCGCAATAATGCTACTCATAATTGTTTACTTTGCAAAAAGATTACGCAGTAAACAATTGGGTGCGCAAAAAGATGCGTAAAATTATTGTTACTTTATTTTCTTTTTCACACATTATAGAGCATTTTACCCTTTTTCAGTAAACTATCAAGTAATGTGGGACAACAATTTTCAGAATTTTTGACCTTTTATGAAATAATGATGAAATAAAGCAAGAAGATATGGTTCTATTTATGGTAAATGATGTTCTTTTATAAAGAAGTATGATCAATTAAACTCGATAAGAAAAAAATATTGAGATCGAACCATATATTTGTGATAAGCCGCGGCCACGAAACAAAAACTATCAAGTATTATGGGACGGGGGGAGTATTATTTTTTAGAAAATCTTGTTTTCATTGTTACTAGAATTTATTTTTTAGTGGAAATTTCTTGTTGATCTTCATTAAGAATTACACTGGTTAATATTTTTTTTCTCCAGTTTTGATTTGAACAAAACATAGTGATGCTTGTGTCTGACTATTGGACAACATAACCCTGGCTTCTAATATACAGCTTTTAGATATATAATACTCTATTTTTGCTGTTTTTTGCTACTGTAATTTCTCAAAAAAGATTAACTTTCAATTTTTAAATTATATGGAAATATTGTTACAACTATCCTTTAAATTAATCCCTAACCCCTCTCCACCACAGATTTGCCCCTCCCCAATCCTTTAGACTTTATATACTGTTAGGCCACTTTATTAGGTACACCCCTGCTGTGTCTCACAACACTCTTCAAGCCAGTGGTCAGATTGATACCTCTGGAGGCATGTCAGGATGCTAGAGCATACCTAAACATTGTGGCTGACCAAGTTCAACCGTACATGTTAACAGTTTATCCTCATGGCTTCTTCAGCAGGATAATACACCGGTGCACAAAGCCCTCATCACCATGGGATGGTTTGAGGAACCTGGTGATGACTTTCCCTTGCTGAAGTTTCCTGCTCAGTCCCCGGATCTCAGCCGGATTGAAAATTTGTGGGATGAGCTAGTATGGGCTGTTCTCTCCAGGCCTACACCTCCATCAAATCTTCAGGAACTGCGTGACACACTCATGTCTGCACGGTACACAATACCTCAACAACGTTTTCAGCATCTTGTGGAATCCATGTCTTGACGAATTCAGGGTGTTTTGAAGGCTAAAGGAGGCCCAACACGCCACTAGGTAGGTGTACCTAATAAAGTGGCCGGACAGTATTTATACACCAGAATTCTGTTTCTATACTTACAACACTAAAGAAGGCAATTGCTTCTTTTCTACTTAATAAGACATCAATGTTGACATTTACAAGTGTTTATCTGAATCTCAAAAAAAGAGAGAGATGAGTTTTTTTTGGTTTTTGTTCTTTTTTAATAGATAAATAAAATATATCTAAGGGAAGAAACTGGATTTAATTCTTTAGGCTTGATTCTGTTTCCAAATAACTAAGATTCATTCACTGTTTCCCACGGAAATAAGTCTTATAATGAAGCATTGGAGGAACATAGCTTTGAAGTGACTGAGGATGGATCTGTTGTAGATATGCTCTCTTTCTATGAGGATTATTTCCTTCACCAATGAAGTTGTAATAATGACAGTTGAAATACAAAACTGTAAAAAAAAAAAAAAAAAAAAAAAGTTGTGTTAAGAAGTTATTTATATCATTACCAATCAGTATATAATAGGTCACATGGATGGTATGCAGGGAAGAAATCAAGTGATCATTAAAGATAAAAATATCAATTCTGAATAGGCAGATACCAAATTACTTATTTGCCTTAACTAAATGATATAGGAAATAAGGTAAAACTGTCAGATTGAACCCATAACAAAAACTGATTGTTGAAGGTTTTAACTAAATCCCCAACAAAAATCTGTAATGATAACAAAAAAAGCAATAAGTTCCAAACTGAATTGATTGCTAAAACTGCATGAGCACCAAATAAACAGTTGGCAGTGAGACATTTCACTATGGAAGATACAGTACAGTAATGAAAGCCAGACAGACTGTGACAAAATATAAAAGTATCAGGAAGAAAGCGTCCAATCTGAATGAATTCTGTACGCAACTATATTCCCATTAAATATGCAAAGAATTAAAGATTAGTTGTCAAGAAACTTCACCATCAGTTCTCATGGCTCAATTGAAGTGCCCATGTTTTGTGGTCCATATAAGGCACTCAGAATCTTATTACACATAGTCTACTTCGTGGAACAGTTGGCTGCATTCACATCAGTTTGCATCATTAACCCCTTCAGTGCCATGCCCTTAAAATTTCCAGGCGAAGTCTCTCAGACCAAATTGCAATTGCCCAGAAAAGTTCCAGAAAAGTGTATTGATGCTTTTATGGCAAGTTTGCCCGAAATTTTTTTGGGAAAGTTTCTATTTGCAGCCACAGATAGTAACAATGTCGACTTCCATTTTTTTTTTCAAAAGCTACTGACTCGTGCAGAAGTGGTTTATTTCTGTCTTCAACCTATTATAGCTCTCTAAGATTGGCTTCTCCTCAAATCAAAATGGCAGCGTCGAAACGAAAAAAATGTTTAGATCATAAAGAAAAACTTTTGGAGTTAAGATTGCTTCAGTGATAGTGACTATGAATTAGATATTTCCAATAAATATTCCTAATGTGAAAGTGGAGGTAGTTAATCGGATTTTGACCAGAATAATGATATTTGAGCAATAGATGCTGGATATGAAATATTAATTATTGTAATAAAAATTAAAAACTCTGTAATGTGAAAATTTCAAAATTCTATCAAACAAAATGATCTAAATTTGAATTTTAACCAAAAAAATAATTAAAAAACAAAACAAAAAAAAAAAAAACCCTCATTTTAGGTCGTCAGCACTAAGAAAAACTTGGCACTGAAGTAGTTAATACCTTGACAATGCACTCGAAGATCTTGCAAGCAATCTTCAAGACAGGAGGAAGCATTGTGGGATTGTGAGAAGCCAGCTGTTTATGCAAATGAATCCCTCATTATGTGGATTGATGCTTCTGTGGAAAGATGCTGGAATCAATGGTTGTGTGAGGGCAGTTATTCACATCACTAAGGCTCTGGTTGGCCCAACAGTACCACTGCAAGAGCAATCGGTTTATTGTGAGGCAAGCGCTAACTGCTCTGACTCCACCATCTAGAGAGATGTAGCATCCTGTATAAAGCAACTGGTATCTACTTGCACCATAGCTAGACTAATTGCAAACATTAGGCTTCATTCCCTTACGAAGCCTGTCTTTAAAAACCCATTGGAAACTATCTAGAGAGAGACGTGCCTCAGAGACATGGTCTGCTCACTAATGGTTTCATATTGTTTTTAGTGATGAGTCTTACGTCTGCCTTTCGTAAGATGATCATCGCATTTGTGTATGGAGAAGGACTGGGCAGCACTCAGATCCTAGCAATACTGTCAAGAGACACGCAGCTGATCTAATGCTGTGAGAGTTATTTCTTAAGACTGCAGATCCTGTCTCACAGTAATTTGAGGAACTTTAAAAGCATAGTGATATGTACAGGAGATTCTGCAACCCACTGTTTTGCCCTTCGTGTCATTGCCTTTCAGGAGCAGTTTGCCAACTGGATAATGCTAGTCCATACGCTATATTTTTCCAAGCAGTTCAAACCTTCCTTAACCAGCCACGTTCCCAGACTTATCCCCCATTGAGCATGTTTGAGATATGTGCTAGGACATCAACTGCATCCATCATTAAACATCCAGAATTTGGAGAAGCAGTTGCAGCAAGCTTGGCATGATCTGCCACAAGACAATATCAGGATCTTGTTCACGCCATGCCACTCCATGAATCAGCTTGCATAGCACCAGAGGCAGCTACTTTTAATAATGTAACATTGATCCAATTAATTTTTTTTTTTTTTTTTACTATGAAGTTTGTATTAATTCCAATTCTCCTCACCCAAATGGCACTTACAAAGTTTTATTCAAATTGGACACATCCATTTGATTTCTTTTGTCACAAAATGTGTGTGTATGTGTGATATTCGTTTAACACACACACACTTGTGACAATATCATTCATGATATTATCTTCATAAATAATATGTAGTTTGAGTTTACATCATTTATCATGAATGATATTAAGAAAACAAGGTTTCCTAAGGCTGTAAATTTTATAACAAATATCTGACAGTAATTTTGATTATAATATTATTATATAATTATTAAAGAAAAAAATTCCAATAGCAGTAAAGTATGCAATATATTTAAATGTCTTGAATATACCCTTGTATGTAGAGTTCTGTACAACAAATTAAGATACTTGACTTTTAATATCAAATAAATATTGATAAGCTTTGTTGTTTCTTTTAGATAGAGTGTGTGATCCTTTAGGAGATAGGAATATTTGGAGTTCACTTCAGCCGATGAATAAATCATCACCCCTTAAAGAAAGATCTCTAATAGTCTTAGCTGCAAGGGTAAGTTTTTGTTTGTTTTAATATAGTTGCCAATTCTAATTACATGACCAGTACTATATTTGCTGGCTTGTTGTTATGAGTGTTTAAGAAACTGTAGCTTAATAGTAAATCTACATTCATTTTTGCATATGGACTTAATCATTACAATCTCCTCTATTGAATATAAAATAGATGTTAAGTTAAAAAAGTTAAAGCATTCCACTACAGGGCTGTGTGATCCTTTGGATTGCAGGAGGTAAGGCTGTCAGTGTTTCCTTACTTAGTGGAACGTAATTGAGATCAGATGATGACACCTGCCTGCCTTTTAACACCCAAAATAGAAACCTAGTACCAATTGATCGGAGGGTTAGGTGGACTTTTAAGACCTTTCTGCAGAAGAATTCAATGCCATGGATTGAACTGACTGCCATAGTCATTGGCCTTCCCACTAGGTCCACCAAAATTCATTAATATCTCTGGTTGAAATTTTCTTATTTTAAAAGATAATCTTAAATGTTATCTTAACAACAAATAGTGTTTAATGCCAGAGTAAAAAAAAATAAAAATATAAAAATTTTGTAAGCTACTTTACAAAATTCAAGGACATTTTCATGTTACCCGGTCTTATAGAAATACTTAATCACAATGATTTAAAACTGTGAATGTGTGGGATGGATACCTAATAATAGTCTTAGATCCTCACAATATGTTTCTGATAGCATTTGATTGGAATTAGTTGCATATACTGGTTTTAGCAGAGCAGTCTTAATCTACATGAGGTAAGAAATGAAGGATAGATAAACTAGAATAAAACAATATAGTTTATAGAATCAATGATTACAAAACCTTGTAACATTTGTATCAATAATTACTTACTTTACAATAATTATTTACTTCACTGGATTCCCATTAATTAAAGTTCATTTAAAAGTTCTCTTTAACGATTAAATGGTTTTCCACCAAAAGTGAAATTCATTTAAACTTAACATTCAGTATTAATACTTGATTAAAATGATTTCCCACGAAGTGTGAAAAGTTACTAAAAACTCAACATTCCGCATTAATCCTTAATGCCCTGAATTCACTTAACACTTGTATGATTTTAATAATCTATCTTGCACATCAAGTATATGTTTACTGGATTGTACTATAAGAAATCACCGCCTTGAATTAAATTTCTTTCAAGTCACTTTAGCTTTACACTTGAACAGTAAAATTCTTCACTAATTATTTCGAGCGGTCTTGTACTAAAACTCTTAAACACTTTGACTTAAAAGTTCTTTACTTTTATCAAAATCTTTAATTATTACAATCTTTACTAATCTTCATAAATAGTCTTTGTGTGGTTTACTTAAACACTTTAATTGAATAGTTCTTTAACTTTATTGAATCCGTCTTTAGTTGAAGACCTATTGATTTCAATAAATCCTAGCAATAATTTATTCTTCTTGTGATCAATAACTTTATCAATCCTAAAATGTATGGATAATATATTCAATCGTGTTCAATGTTCTGATCTAAAAGTTCTCTACTTTCATAAATGCTTGTTCCTATAATTCTTCATCAATAGTATTCGATTTTCTCATGTGTTGGCAATCTTCCAAGTTCCGGGATGGGAGATACAAAAATGAAAATTACATTGACGGTGAGAAATGGTTCATCAGTTCATTCATCAATCGACACTTACTGCGATGAAAATACCTTCCTGGATTTCTCTTTAATTGTCAGGTCATCATCTATTGTGGTCGCTCTTAAAGTAATTTCCTCTCTTAGGAACTCCATCGGTTAGGCTTAATCTGTTACTTATACTGTGAATTAACTTTAAAGATTAAGTTATTCTAACTCATTTAATTCTTAAGGTTCTCCACCTTTTAATCGAATACATTACAAGCATAATCTATTGCAACATCGGATTTTAGACTTGTCCGATATTACCTTTGCACAAACATAGCATTCCTGCTAATCTCCGTTTGTTTTGGTAACGCCATTACTTTTTTGGTGATAATCTTTCTTTTCTTTTTTTTTAACAATCCAACATAGCATTAGTCATGTATATGAGACTTCCATTGTTACCGCTCTTGATGTCACATGACAAATGAACATACTTTAACTTTCGGTTTCAAATAAAATAAAATATGTCAAAGCCTTGAAGGTACTACTAATTTAATTTTGCCATAAAGGAAAAATAAATTTCCCACAAAAACCTAAACTTGTTTTAAGCTGATGGTAAAAAATTAGCAAATTATTAATTCTGTGTTTAAAGCTTTTGGAAAAAAAAATGAAAAGAAAGAAATTTAAGTAAATAAAATAATAAAAGGAAACGCCAATCCTTAACTCTTCAAATAAACATCTTTATCTCTTCAATATTTCAATTCTCTGAACAAGAATTTTCTTAAGGAAATTTACAAATGAGAAAAATAATATCTTTATTCCATTTCTAACAGAAATGAAGTATAACAATCAATCAAAAGAATACAACAACGTTACAAATAAATTCCTTCTTTTCATTATTACAGACAATGAAAATAATCAAGCTATAGTAAAAATAAAGCTAAGTTGATAATACAGGAAC
>JAFIDM010005346.1:4660574-4703007 GCA_023159025.1 Thereuonema tuberculata
CATGGATAAATTTTGGCCATACGAAGAGGACGATATGGCAAGATAAAACTGTGATCTCCAGCTGAAACGCATTTGCGCGAGGGTTAGCGTTCATAGTGACATCGCTTTTTGATCCTTCAATATCGGCTCTTCCTCGGCTAATAATTATACATGCAGGAAGTTCAGAAGGATTTGACGTTGGAGCGTGTGGTATATTTAGGACTCAAAGAAAACTTGGGGATTATCCTGCAGAAATAAACGGTGTTTATTATGAGAAATGGTTTCTCGATCAGCTCGGATTGTAGCCTAATACCGACGCTGAGACACCGATCTGAAAAATTGATTGGGTCTGTTGAAAAACGGCCCTTTTCAGGGCCACCAATTCTTTACGAAAGAGGATTAATTTGCTTTTCTATTTCACATAAATTTATTTTCAGAATAAAGATTATATTTGTTTATAAAAAAAATTATAGCATGACAATATCGCTTCCATATATTTTAGTTATCATTTATTTGTTATAAAATAATAATAAAACTTGAAATGAAATACAAACAAAATACTATGTAAAAATAAAAGTCAAATAAGAAAGAATTTCCATTACAATTTTAATAATTGTCTTAAATATTTGTAATAAATTTTAATTACAGAAATTTATATTGAAATTTGATTCTGAGTAAGCTGAAATACAATTTTAAAAAAAAGTTTTCATTTTTTTTGTTTATTTTCGTTTTAAAGTCTTGTAACTTACGATTTCTTTTAAAATTACAAATAGATTGCTTCTTTATTAAGTTTAATTTCTATCTGTTCTTTTTTTTTTTTTTGAAATTGCTAAATATACAATAGAAATATATCGCGCTAGCTGTAATGAGAATTCGGTTTGTTTACATTGGAAAAAGCATCATGTGGGCGCGGAGGGATACTTTCAGATGCTTGGTGAGACGACTTGGTGTGATTTGGCTCCGTAACTGTTCCTGTATTATCAACTTAGCTTTATTTTTACTATAATTAAATTACATCTTTACAAATAATTTTCTCCTTTTCACTATTGAAGAAAATGATACAACCTTTTCATTATATCGATAAAATACACAATAACATTACAATACAAATTAGATTAAATTTAGTTTCAACTTAACGTTCTTATTATTGTTAATAACTTTTACAAATAATCCAAAAGAAATTGTACTCATTTTTAACGATCAATCTCGCTTCATATATTTTGCCATATTAATAAACCCAGATTCCAACATATGTCGTTCCGTTTCATCTTTGGATTCGTAAATAACCTCTACTATAGCAAATAGCATCCTTCTATCATTTCTAACAGAAATAGAGTATAATAATCAAGAAAAAAGATCATACAAACATTATAAATAACTTCCTCTTTTTCATTGTATAACAAACAAGAAAAGGACATAAAAACGTTACAAATAAATAAAATAAGTTTATGAGAATATCTTATTAACAATAATTAATTAAATATAAGAAATTTACCAAAATATCTATAAGTGTTCCAGACTTAGAAACACTAACGAAAAGCAAAAGAAGAATAAAATAAAATATTTCACAGTTACAATATTAGATTGAAAGTTTTAATAATCTAATTCAATTTGTTGATACACTTCAGTTTCAATTTTCTTAAATAGTAACTGTTTATACCATTAATCATTGGAGATACTGATGATTTTGTTGAGTTTTTGAACTCTAAACCTTAATATTTTTGATTCCTACAGAGGGAATCCTTAGTTTCCACTCATTCTAATTACATTGAACCCAGTAAAATTGATTTTGAAAGTGGAATTTTAAAACAAATACCTTAACCAGTAACCTTAAACAAATACCTTAATCAGTCGGAGATGAAAGAATCACCTACATGCCAGCAGGATGCAAGAAAGAAATGGTGCTAGATAGAAGAATCAGGCTTGTCACTTGCTGTACATGTTATTGAATAAGTTGCTAAGCGGTCTGTCTAATATAGTTGTTATTCTACAATTTTACAGAATACCGTATTCGTATGAAAGTTTTTGTTGAGCTGCAATTCTGTGAAAGTTTCCAATTTTATTTAAAGATTTGGATTAAATAAAACTTTTATTTAAATTTCATTAGACTAAGAAAAAAAAAAAAAAAGAACTGCTACATCTGCTAAGATAAATGCTAAGAATTCAAGTAGAAGTGAAATGTTGCTAAAATGTCATTTAAATTTATCAAGTTTGAAAAACTAATAAGGGTAAATGACCATGAATTAAAAAATAAGATTTGTTATCACTGACAAGGCAAAGGAAATTTTGAGGACTAAAATAAAATATAGTAAAATAATGTTATTTAATCTAAACTTTATTTGTATCAATAGAAATGTGATATTTTTATTTCAGAACTTTCTATTGTCTTTGGTGTCTGGAGCTCACTTCAATGACTTTCTATAGCCTTACACTAAATAATGGTTTCTATTACAAGAGAATAAGATAATTTCATATTTGATTTATAGCAACAAAATACTGTTTTTATTTTCTTAAATAATTGAAGAAAAACTTTTCCATTCCTTTCAGATCGATGCAGGAGAGATGTTTGATGGTTACGCACCTGGTGCGGCTACAACCATCACTGGTCTAGTTACACTCCTTGCTGTTGCGGAAGAGCTTTCGAAAGTCAAAGATGAACTACTTTCTGATAAAAATATTCTTTTTCTTCTTTTCAATGGGGTAAGTTCATAAGAAATTAGCTGGGAATCGGTTAACTTTAATACTGAAGATTTCTATTGTCCTCCAAATGAGAGATGGCCGGCGGAAGTTTGAACTGCGCAGCCCTTCCGGTAGCTGATCAATTATGTTTTCCTGTCACAATGGATGCTGTTGTCTGTTTTCACTGAGAAAGACATGTTGATAACGCCAAATTAAAACTTCTCTCGGCTATTTAGCGTTATTTCAATACCAGTTGCTAACATTAAATATTTATATAAAATAAATAAATATATATTATTTATAAATACAATGCTCTTTTGCAAAGTAACAAGCGATTACCGTAATGGCGACGTCCTGTCACAAAATCCGACGGAAGTGCCTGACCAGACTAATCGATCATACATGCGCAGATCTCACAAAAACAGGGCGGCCATCTCTCATTTGGAGGACAGTAGAAATTTTGAATTCAGTATAATTTGTCCTTCAGTCAGTAAATTGTGTTTGTGCTGTTGGTAAAATATGACATAAAATGAAGATAATGAAAATTAAAAAATCTATAGACATAAAACTTTTTCTTATGTAGTATACTTTGTATTAACTTGAGAAAAGGCTGCTGGTCAGCTTGAACGCTTGTGTTTTTTTTAATTGTTTTTAAATATAGTTATAATTTATAGTTCTGTGTGTTGGCCTTATTTTTAATTTAATAGTATACTTTGTCTAGACATTATAAAAAAGTATCTAATAAAACTGACAATGTGTAGAATCAGGCATTTTTATCCAGCAAGACTACTAGTTTTATTATTACCGAAACACATGCTACAGTGTAAACTGACAAACGGCAAGTGTTTGCAACTTCCCAACTGCTCAGTAGGACTTGGCTTAACATGTTGACTGCTGACTACACGGGTCCATATAGATGTCTCGAGTAGTAGACATGCGATTAAATGGTGCCGTGTAGTGTGGGTAAACAAACAATTGATCATTCTTCTGTCGGCACTTATAAGGGAAACTTACATTGTATGCCGTATCTCTGTTTATACCTTGAACTGTCGTAAACAGTTGTTGGCACTGAACTTATATGGATTTTCCCTCCCCCCTCCCCATAGTAATGAGTGATGTAAAAGGGCCTTAAAAAAACACTAGATTCTCTAAATTTGTTGACAGTTGATTTTATGTTGATTTTTAGAATTCTGAGTAGGATGGCTTACATTATCAACCAATTGTTTGTCTGTATAAGAACCTATTCAACCTGTCAAGTGTTACTGGTTTTCACTTTGTTAAACTAATACGTAATGGGAGACTGATTAATGTATCAGTCATGGCTGATTGGCATGATTGACTGATTCATGAATAGACTGGCTATTCAAGGCTGACTGGCCAAAAAAGTGTCATTGGGTGAACCTGGACCAATCTTATTTGATCGTCCAAGTTTGACACAAGAAAGGAAGTAATGAGGCCAAATGTCTTAAAAACTTGAGTGGGAAAAAAAAATTCTCAATCTTAGCCTTATACACACAGATTGTCATTTTGTGACAATTCAATAGCTATATCATTTCTTTTGCCAGTGAAAATCACCTGCCTAGTAATAAATAAGAATCATTTGTTAATTTACATAGATAAAATGGCACCATTATCTTGACAATCAACCCTGAAAACTTAAGTCCAAACAGTTCATCAGAATCTTCTCAATCAGTAGGCTAGAATCTATAGAAAGCATGTGTGTGATCTCAATTGATATTGTTTACTTTTATTATTGCACATTGCAAAAACAAGACGACATCAGTAGATAAAGTTTCTGTCTTGTGCATCATTGATAAGTAAACTTGGTTTATAATCGATTTTATCTTGATCGTTTAAATGATAATTGCCTTCACAGAATTACTGATTAAAATAAAGTAGTCTAAAATGATATTAATTGTAGCCAAACCTTTTCTGTGTTAGATCTCTTCTGAATTTTTCCTCCATTTCTTTTTATAGGAGGCATATGATTACATTGGTTCAAGTCGTATGGTTTATGACATGGAAAAAGGATTATTCCCTACCAAATTAGATGACAACGTTGTTAATCAGCCATCATTAATTAATTTAACTCATATAGACTATTTTATTGAATTAAGTCAACTGTTACCAAGTTATCCTGATGAAAAGCTATTTGTGCATACAGATCCAGTAAGCAGTGGTAAACAAATTGTCAGTGACAAGGTAAGTGACAAATTTTATATATAAAAAGTAAGTTGTCTCATTACTGAAATTCAAGGATCCGAATTTTTACCAATTTGATAATTTAAGAATTCATTGGTTGAAGATGTGTTTTCATATTTCCGGAACCAAGCAACTCTTATACTAAGAATATAAGTAAATGCAAGTATTGAATTGAATAAGTAAATATTGGAATCATAACATCTTTTAAAATTTTTACTTAGTGATCACACTTTTTAAAATGCAGTTTTTAAGCATTTTCCTCTACATTTTCTAAACAAATGAAGTTTTTACAACTTACTTATATTACAAAACATCCTTTTTTTTTTATTGTGTTAAATGCTCCACTCACATCAATGAATGCTACAGGTACTTTTCTGCAGGGATGTTGGAGTAGTGGGAAAAGTTGAGGATGGGAGGCTAGTGAGTTTTCCCTGACTAGTTTATTTAAGGGTATAGAACATGTTGTGCCACCACCATACCTCCACTATCACTATTAAATTGATTATAAAGGAATGCTTAAAATTATACGTATCAAGTATGACTTGGAATTTCAATGAAAAAGGCCATACCTCTTAAAATACACTACTGTTCATAAAAAACAGAACACCTGAAGCTACGACTTTGAGCTACAATTTTGATTTTTACAGGATATGTTCAGTAGGCAATACAGGACAAATGATTAGCAGCTCTGTCTCAGATATACTAGGTGCATCGATATAGCAATAATCGGTGTGACCACCTCTGGCATGTATTATCTGTTGTACTTGCCAAACCGTCAAATCAAATAATGTTTGAATGATGTTATGTGGAATAGTCATAAAAATGAGAATCAATGAAATGCTCAAATTATTCATAATCGTAGTCCAAAGTCCACATAAAGTCCAAAGTTTATCAAGAATTGCAGGCGGAGAGTTCTACCACTGTCCTTATTGCTTGAGCATGTCTTCAGAGAGTTTCTGTGGTGACAAATCCAGCAATCTAGCTGGCCATGGCAGAAGAGGAACATTGTTATCTTTGAAAAAGGCACATATTGTTATTTCAGTGTGTGGTATTGTCCTGCTGAAATATGTTTCTGGGGACATTCTGCAGTTAAAAAAGGGTGACCAGCCATAGAATGTCATTGGTGTATGGGAAGGTTATGGTGATACGGACTCTCCTGGAAAGTGCTCTGCTTTCATAGCTGATAGCAACCCAAGACACAAAGTATCAGTTGGTACATTATGCAGGTTCTGAATACACTCTTCCCGATGCCTCTCCCCCTGTTGTCTGCAGACACAGATGTGACCCTCTTGTTGACCTAAACAGAAGCTTGATTCATCTGAAAACACACTATTGTGCCATTTATCATGCCAATCCCTTCGTTTGATGCACCATTGCCGAGTTGTCAAAGGCAGCCTGAGGAGCAGCTTGAGTAGCAGTCCAAATTGCAGTAACCTGCTATGCACTTTACAGCTGATATGGAGGAATGTGTCACAGTTCACCACTGCTGCGCCATTGCTGTTATTGTTGCAGAATGGTCCCACAATGACATCGTCATGAGATGATGGATTACCCTTGCCATTGTCTGTGCAGAAACCTCATCATCATATCTTACACCCTTCTTTGTCCCTGCGCTCTTTTGACAATGGACACACAAAAGTCAAATAAAAAAGAAAGTAATGCCTGTTTTGAACTATTCATGCATAGGGGTAACAACAGAAAAAAAAAAAAAAATCAATTTTTTTAAAAAAAGGCCGAGCAACCTATGCTGGACCGTTTGGTATGGATTGACCCTAATATGTTTAAGGATTTACATGAGTTATGCTTTTTATTTGATACATTGCCCTTATCAGTTTATTCTTTATCTGGACTACTTCATATAAAATAGCAAATGTTAATAGAAAGGAACAGTAATAGTATTTTCTTAAAATTAACGATCATTACGTTAAATATCATATTCAAGTTTAGATGTTAAGCCAGAACAACTACAGAATTGCAGTGACTGAAGACAGAAAATAGCAAATTTTCTATGTATTAAGAAATAGGAATATAATTATTTCAAAATAATTATTCGTTTAAATCAATTTACAGAAATTATCAACAGAGAATTACATTGTTGAGTATAATGATAAGCTGTTAATAATTACTAAGAAATCACTGTACTACTGTATTGCTCATTGAACTCATGAAAATGATATTTGCTGTAATTTGGCATTGAAACAATCTGTAACGTAATTTTTCTATCTCATCTATAATAAGTTGCTACAATATATTTATAGTAAATTAATCAAGATTTATTAGAAATTAGTGTTTTATAAGTGCAGTCGTGTAATACATTACATGATGAAAGACTTCAAGGCGATATGGAAAAAAAAAATTCTTTATGTGGATTGATTCATTTTCAGAAGAGATAGCTTCTATATAAAATCAATTTTATATATGGTTTATTTCGGCAACAAATTGACTGATAGACAATGCTGTTGTGGATTTGGCTAGAATATTTGGCTCAGATACTTACAGATTTTTAGTTACAATTCAAAATACTTTTTTCATGAAAATTCTACAATTTCTATTCTTTTTTTTTCCCTGTTAAATGATTAGTCATAATACTGTTGTTTTTGTAGCTTGTAGTAAAAAAACTGTAAATCTTTCTATTTGAGCACAGTAGATCTTTCAGTAGATCTTGTTATTAATTTATATAAATATATGATTAAAAATGTTGCTTTTTTTTTTGTTAGATTAAAAAGTTAATAAAAATTTTACAAGAAGAAGGTCAAAAAAGCAATTTAAGTATTAATGAGTCGCCTCCAGACCAACCGTTACCAGTTGCATCTTTGCAGAACTTTTTATGGAAAGACAAGGATATATCAGGACTAGTCCTTGCAAACTATAATAATAGTTTTACCAACAGGTCTGTGTATTTTCTTTTTTCCTTTTGACTTGCTCTTACATTCTCGAAATGACTTCATTGCAATTTAAAACTTCTTAAAATGCCATAAATCTTCATATATTCTTTAATACAGTATAACCTCTAAAATCCGGAAGTTTTTCCCCTTTTCCGAGGTGTTTTTTTTTTTTTTTTTGGCGCAATTCAAGAAGCACGGTAGCCGATTGCAGCGTTCTGACCAAGAATTTTTCTGATCGCGTGGATTTGGACAACTACATTCCATTTTGAACAGTGCTTGTTTTCAGTCAATGACGCATCCTCATAAAGTTACAGCTGCTATCAGTATTGAGTGAATTATATAGTTGCAAAACATGTCTAATAAACGGCCAGCGGATTCTTCTTCAGGGGTGAAAAGGAAACATAAGTTTTTAGCAATTGCCAAAAAAAGACTTCAATCTAAGAGATGCATTAAAGCCACTTTACATGTACCATTTCACAGGATATAAGTGCGCCATGTCGATATCGTGAGCACATTGCCCGACTTGGCGCTTGTTGTAAAATGCGCCATCTCGCAGGTCATCTGTCACTAGCGCTCCTGGTGACGAATTGTAGAACTTGAAGTCCAATCGATTGTATCTATTTATTCGAAATTACCAATTACAAAAATGATATGCATGTACGGAGGTCATCTTTTCGTTATGTTTTCGTGGATGCTTTCAGAAAACGTTACATTATTAATCAAAATCATTACAGAATTTCGGCCTGAAAATTTGAATCGACGAGCGAAAATTTGGGATCTCGAAAATATATCGTGGGATGATCGAGATTTAACGAGAAATATCGAAACTGAAAACAAAGAAATACAAAAAGATGAAAAAACAAATGAATATTTCCTATTTTTATTCTATTCTGTTATTATTGTTAAATAATATAAATAATATTATTATTGTTAAATAATATTTTTTAATCGGTTAACTTAACTTTTTGTCATTATTTTTACCAAAAATAGTGTTTTATAGTGTATTAGTTAACACTATGTTTGACTTTAATATAACTCTCTAAAATCCGGAATCGGCAAAGTCCCGGCGAGTCCGGATTTTCGAGGTTGTACTGTACTACTTAAAAATAACAACATCCACCACCTATTGGCAATATTTCGTCTGACTGATCTAAGACTTCATCTGGCCATTTACAAAATTTTAAGGAATAGAGAAATAATATCTGTTTTTCCTAAACTTTAAACTTTCTTGGATTGTTGTATTATTATGTATTTAAAGTTTAGGAAAGAGAGATATTATTTCTCTATACCTTAAAATTTTTTAAATGGCCAAATGAAGTCTTAGATCAGTTAGACGAAATATTGCCAGTAGGTGGTGGATGTTGTTATTTTTAAGTAGTATTAAAGAATATAGGAAGAACTTCCTTGCAAATTTGCATTTCTTGTTCTTATTTGTAATGCTAAATTTAACGTGTGTAGAAAAATTTTACAAATGAATAAAAAGGGGTAAAAATGCACAACAAATAAATTCACTGAACTGCTTTTGGAATATTTAAATAATCCAAATGCAGCTCAGTGAATTTATTTGTTGTGCGTTTTTATCCCTTTTTATTCCTTTGTAAAATGTTTCTACGCACATTAAATTTAACATTATGTGTATGTCTTTCTTATAGTTTAATCCTTCATAAGCCAGCAGTTGACTGTTGGGAATTAACTAAAGCCTTTTTTTTATTTTTCATTTATTTTTTAATGTTTTTTTTTTTTTATATGAAAGTCCATTCTTATGTTTACCTGTCTTTTATTTATATTTCCTTTGACATCACTGAGCTGTAGACACTGGGTGAATCCAACTGAAGAAGGGTAAGAACCCTGAAACAGGCTGTCTTGGATTCCCAGTGTCTAATATTATAAAAGCAGCTCAGTGAATTTATTTGTGTGTTTTTATCCCTTTTTATTCCTTTGAAATGCTCTTATTTGAATATGAAATGATTTGAAATTTGAATATAAGGAAATTAAGTATGTACAACACTCGCTTGCTCGCTCGATCTTGACTACGTAAATATTACATTCGTTAATACACAACATTATTGTGTCTCATGCTGTGAACTCATCTCATATAAATACAGGGTAGTGCTTGTGATAACGTATTTTTGCTATTTTTTAATATTCTTCATAATGGCTGGTGGGGAATGACAGCCCAAAGCAAGACGAGGACCATCTCTCAAACATACTTGGGGAGGGGGAAATCTGACATACATGATATCTGACTTACGTAAGGGGTCGTGGAATGGCCCAATTATGTAACATGAGGTCTGTCGAGTAATATAAATCTGTTTTTACCCAGTTAAATAAATTTTATTAGATTACAATTTTTGTAACAAAATTTTTTTTTTTTTTTTTTAACCAAATGGACTTGCCCCACTTTCAAAATCAATAGCTCAATTCATTCTATATTTTTTTTAAACAATATAGAAGTAAATTTTCTCTCAGTACAATAAATATGCCTTTCTCAAACTCAACAGGTCAAATAGCATTTTGAGAAAGTCACAGTGCAGTCAGCTCAACTTTTAAAATTATAAAAATAAAAAAACCTTTATAATCCAAACAGGAAGTAGAATTTCATCCTATAAATTATAGAACTAGTAATAATATTGAAACTCTTTGTAAAATCAAATGAAATTTGGTTAAGATAAAAAAAAAAAAAACAAAAAAAAAAAACAGAGAATGAGCAAATATTGAAATCAAATTTTTAACAGATAATAAAAATAAGATGTTGAATTTAAAAATAATAATTAGAATCTTTGTATAGTATTAAATATACAGCAGATATAGGGTCTCAGATACAACAAAGTTTAAATATATTTTTTAAAGATATTTTGAAATTCGTTATTGATAACAAATTTTGAAACATTAATAACTTCCAATATTTAATACATTTAGATAAAATGTAGTAAGAAAAAAATGAAAAATGCTGTATCATAGTAAATACCGATTTAGGCCAATATAGGATAGATATAATAATTAATCTTAATTAATTTAACAATATTTGTTTTATCCAGAAAAGCTCTGAAATGGAAATATAAACTTTCAAAAGAAAAGCTATAGAGAAAATATACCTGAGCTGATTCTATAGTATTTAACTTGTCTTATTTCTAAACTACTTGTTAGACCACCAGTGTAAGCCAGTCTCCTCTCAGGAGTGGGGGAGAACATTCTTAAGGGAATTGTACCGCATATGTAGCCTCCTAGATCTCTTACACTTAAGTCTGCAAAGGAATTTTGAGTCTAATCAATTTATAAATATTAATTAAGATTTAAATATTAAACTATATTTCATAGGTTTACCACTGTTTATAACATGATGATAACACTTAATCATTCTAGCCACCTAGGATACATAAGAATATAAAAGAAATTTTGCATGCATATTTTTAATTTGTAGGCGCCATTACATTGATCCCACAACTTTTATATCTTCAAATTCTTTCATACTGTGTTATTTTATTTCAAAATGTATTTTTCTTTGATCATCTTTTTGTTTGTATGTTTTGGTAACCTCAATTAACCTCTTCAGCTCAATTAACCTCTTCAGCTACTGGATCCATCTGTTTTCCTTCAGTTGTTTTTTTGTGTGTTTCTTCATCCAGAAGTTGTTTATTTTACCTCTCCTCATGAAAATCAGGTAATAGGAATTTTTTTTCAAGTTAGCAGTAAATTTTATTGGTATCAGAATTAAAAAAAAAGAAAAAAAAGACCATCCTTCATTATTAATTGTTCAGGTTGATTAAGAGAATGGACATTAGGAATGTTTGACATTCTTTTCTAAAAGGAAAGATGTTTTTCTGCTAATATTTTACTGTGGTTGACATCTTTGTTACCAAAATTATAAAAAAATTCATTGCCAACTTTTTCTTTTAGGTTTTATAATAGCATTTTTGATGCTGTATCAAATCTAAGAATGAACAGAACAGAAAAGGAGGTGATAAGGAATTTAACTGCTGTTGCTACGACTGTCAGTAGAAGTATTTATCGTTTAGTGACAGGCTCTACTGAAACTGAAATTGCAGTGGATGAAAATAGGGTTTGTACATGTTATTTTCCTTTTAGTTGTAATGCTAATTTTAAGATTCTGAAAATAGGAAAACATCAGTTTTAAATATAAGTAATAGTACTCATTCTTTTTTAATATTGTTATAATGTCCAGTAGAATATCCTGAAATATAGTAGAAATTTGAATATCCAATGTAATTGGGATTGTGACCATTTTAAATAGCAGGATAAGAGATTTTTGCATATACACACACACACACACACACACACACACACACACACACACACTCACTCTCTCCTGTCAGAAAATAACTTCGTCTCTTCCTAGCATGTATTTGTGCAAACAGCAAAATAAGAAGGGATTAAAATAATTTTAGAGGAATAAAACTTAGCTTTAATTATAGAAAATCAAGAGGAATTTGAAATTACAGTATTGTAAATAACTGTGAATAAAGTTTCTTTCCAGTTCTCAAAGAATCATTTCCATTTCCAAACTCAAATTTGAGTTGATCATAGTTGTTCGCCCCATCAAATCTTTTTATTGCTTCTTGCTTCTTTAGTGAATTGATTACTTCTTCACATTTTTGGAGTCCTTACTACAACTTGCCATTTTAATAGGTTATAAACTATTAAAAAAATAAGTAAATGAATGACAACAAGTTGACTGATTAATCATTCACTGATTAATTATCATATACAGCATTTTGAAGCCTTGCACTATACTGAAACAAATATCTGAACAGCAATTGCTGCATTTATAACAGTTTCAGCTCATGATAAATGGGAAAAAAAGACTTACTTGATAAAGATCTCAGTTAAAGAAAAAATATCTTTTTTATTCTTTATGCTTGTTATCATTGTGGTTGCAGTGAGCTGCCATTGACCAATTTATATGCCACTTAGAAAATGGTGAAAGCTTTCTAAAATAGGTAATGCCACCTATTCTGCTATACTACAGGGTGGTGCACATAAAACCGGCCCCAAAAGGTTTCAAGGTATTGTTTCACTCTCATTGCGTTGATTATCGAACTAGTTCGACGCCATTTTTCAACTAAATCCTGAATTGTTGATTTAGCAGGAACTTTGTCATCAGGATATTTTGCTTGATGCGAACCAACACAAATGAATTTGTGCGAACATACTCCTCCACAATAAACAAGCATTGTGGAATTGAATATGCCATTACTCACATGCAGGCTAACGAACACTAAACAACACTCATCAGCACATGCGCGACTGTGGCGAACAATATCTGGAGTGGATATCATCACATGCACATGATCATTAGCTTTGAATACTGTCTATAGCGAACATACAACATATACCTTGAAACCTATTGGGGCTGGTTTTATGTGCACCATCCTGTAGTATCCACATATTTGAAAGCATCCTCAGATTGACATTCAACACAAAATTTTTTGATGAGGAAAATATTTACAAAAAGACTATTTTGGAGGACTCCTGAAGTTATTATTTTTACAAAGACAAATTAATTTCAATTATTAACACAGAATATGAAGAATATTAATTTTCAAAATAAAATTATTCTTTACTAAAAGACATACAGATTATTTATTAATGAAATTCAAAAAGAAGTTAAGATTTAGTGTCAGTGAATATTAGTGTCGTTATTGTACCATAATTACTCATTTAGCATACAATTCAGAAGTCCAATAAAGTATATATTTTTTGATCACTTATTACTTGTCTTAAAAAATTTGGCTTAATTTGTCAAATTAATTTTAATTTAAATTTATCATCGATATTAATTTATCTGTATTAGGTCTCCTGACTACAATAAACTTTTGTACTGTTTTAATAAATGTACTAAATATATATCTTTCATTTATTACAGATGGAAGAATTGCTTTTTTGCTTTCTCAACAATAGCAACTGTACACTTTTTCAAACAGTTGTTGACCCAAAATTCTTGGACAAATTAAGTAAGTAATAAGAAATTCTTTAAATTTGACTTTTAATAAGAACATGGTTATTAAAGTTACAATTAAAGGATTGACCAAATTTGTTGCAAATCTGTTTGATTTTTTGTTTTCCTAAATTTTAAGTTGAATTTTCATTCCTAAATCTTTTCCTGTAATATTTTTATTTAAAGTTAGTAACATTTATGTTGTTTAATGAAATTTTAGATATCTATATTGTATAAAATTGCTATAATTCTCATCATTTATTTTTAATTAACTATTAAAAATAATGAAAGAAGTAAAGCTAAAGTTAAGAATTTATAAACAAAGAAATGCTAATGAAATTTTATGTAACATACACGTCTAATATTTCCTCCAATATGGCTGCTTTACATGCTCTCGAAAAATTGCCTCAAATGCACTCGAAAATATGTCGTTTGCCAGTTGCAGCTTGACTGAAAAGTGATAGCTTTACATGTGTTAGCTGCAAATCACGTTTGCTGTCATTTAAATTGTGATTAACAATACTTGTCGGCAAAGCCACAAACTAAGATAATTTTGCAGCTTTGTTTTGTTATTAATTCTCAACTCATTTCACAGCAGAGATAAAGAAAAAGATCACAGAGGAAGAGAATGTGGGGAGTAAAGCCGTGGATTGAAACCATGAGCAAAGAATATCCAGATTTCAATTTTTAAATAAATTTTCTCGCTGCCAAGAGCGCTGGTGTTGACTTGCTTCTTATAATTGCCTGAATTTAGAACTTGTTTTATTTAGAGCAACTGGCAGATTTTTCGGGCAAGTGGAAGATTTTTGACCCACTTGCTGTTTTGAGGCAAATTTTGCAAGAGCGTGGAAAGCTGCCATTATGAAATATAATTTTTTTGCTTTTCAGTACTTTGTACAGTCATCTTGTGCCTTGACAGTGAGATGAGGTTTTTGATATCCTCTAATATTATATTGTACCTCCTTACACTAATAATTACTCCTTCAACTGCTGCTTGGTCATGCATACAGGGGGTGAACACAATAATATAACACCCATAAGAAAATGAGCCATACTTCATTTGTGTAGCAGAGCCATGCCGTCTAGAATAGATGTCTGCTACCTAGTGGCCATAAAGGTGGAAGTATCAGTTGATCAGCAGCAGTTGCATTTTGCACGTGAAACAACTCCATTATGTCCGACCTCTCAGACTTTGAAAGAGGCATGATCATCGGAGCGCACCTCAACGAAGCTTCAGTGAAAAAAATAGCCAACCTTCTGGGTGTTGCAACAAGCACTGTGTCAACTGTTATGACAGCCTACACAAAACATGGTAACAGGATCGTCTGCGAAACAGAACAGTGGGTGAAAGTCAAAGCTCACCTACAGGGATAGACTGGTGTTAAAGCAGATAGTGACCCAACAACACGACAATGGTGTCCCAGATAACTTATGAGGTGAACATCCATCTCTAGGATCCGTATCAATCAAACCAAATTCATAGGAAACGTTTGGCTTGAAGTAACAGTCAGGAAGTCTGCCTGGAGAAACCTGTTGCCAGCCTGTGTTCTAGGAGACAAACCTGATAATGGAGCCCAAGTCATGACGGACATTGTGGCAGCAGCTAAGGACCTGGAAGTGAAAGAAGATGTGGAGGAGTTAATAGAGGAGCATGAGTGCAGCTGCCACGGAAGAACTGAAGGAGCTGCATAAACAGAAAAAAAATGTTGCCTAAGAGGAGGAGAAAGAGGAAAATATCATGAAAGGTCCAATGGCTTCAGCTACTATCAAGGAGATTCTTCAGGACTGGAAGAAACTTCACAACAGGGTATTGGAGTGGCACCCCAATACAGCTGAAGTGAATAGAGTGGGAGACCTCTTCAATGACAGCTCTTCAGTACTTAGGAGCCTCCTTAAAAAGAGAGAAAAGCAATCAACACTGGATCCATTCTTCATTGTTAGAAAGCAGAAACAGGCAGAAGAATCTGAAGCTTCTGAACATGAAGAACCTGTAAGCCTGAACTGTAACCATGAAGAAAAATAAAAAGTGTATGTATGTAAATGGTGGCCTTTTTTTGTGGAGGGCCCAATACCAATTAATTTATTTCCCAAAGGAAATCACATTTCGTAGCACAAACCAGTTCGTGGCACGAGGTCCCACTATATTCACTTCATATGAAACATGTTTATTTTCTTGGGGTTTTGTAAGATTCTGTGTTTTAACCCCAGAAATTAATACAGATCTCACATTTTGTATAATCTAAAGCACCATTTGCAGTGACATTGCTCTAAGATAGGTGACATTTCCTCCTAAATTCATTTTCCAATGTTTTGTTTATTTATTTATTTATTTTTTATCATTTTTGTTTCCTTTTAATTAATGTTTAAGCCAGCTAAAGCTGCATATTCAGGCACTCTTTTTAATTTTCATAGTATATAAGTATGCTTTGCAGAAATCGGTACAATGTTGTCAGCAGTCTCTAGATCTTCTACATGAGCTGCAATCATTTCATCAAACCCATTTTTCATTGTAAGAGTTTTTCTCATTATCCAATCAATAACATTGTTGAAAAGAAAGTCAGACTTAACACCCTTTTGTCTAACTCCTGTTTCAATTGTAAATCTTTCTGACATTTTGCCTTTATGTACGACAGTTTTTACTACCTTGATATAATTCATTAATAATGTTGATAAACATTATTGGTATGCAAAATGGCTTCAGAATTTCTCATAGTAAAAATCTAGGAATGCATTTGAATGCCTTTTTGAAATCATAAAGTTTAGATACAGCAATGTTTTATATTGATTGTATTGTTTACTTAATTTTCTCAGTATGATTTATGTAACAGCTCCACTTCTATATTCTGCTGTTTTTGAAGTATATTTTTATACGTTTTCTCATTCTCTCAAGATTCTACCAAATATTTTAGTTGGAACTGAAGTTAATACCTTGCCAATTTTCACATTTGATAAAGTCACCTTTCTTTGGTATTTTTACAGTTGATGTTTCTTTTCTTATTCATGAATTTTGTCAGTTTATAGGAATGTTTTAAATATCAGACAGTCAGTAGTTGCAGTCTTATATATTGTTTGGTCGCCAAAAGTGCTAGTTAACAAAAAGGGGGTTCAGGCTAGCGATTCTTTATTTTTTTTTTATTAAGACAGTCTTAAAATCAAGGCTTGCTTCTGCTTCAGTTGTTTCCCTTCTTCTTGGCTTCGACTTGAAACCAGTCCCACTTCTGCGTCGGCTTCCCTCCACTTGGCTTCAGCTTGAAACCAATCTTTACCTCAGAAGGTGGCCTTGGCTGCCCGCGGAATCTTCTCTTCCCTGGAAGGAAGACCCTTTTGCGGCTTGCTGCTGTGAGGACGAATTGCTCTCTCTTCTTCCCCGATGGATACTAACTTGTGGTTGACTGTCGTCCCAGTCGTACTGCTCTCTCTTCTCCGTTGGAGACTAACTTGTGGTTATCAACCACTGAAGGCGAACTGACTTCTCTCTTCTCCATTCTCCAGCTGGAGGAGGACTTTGCATGGCTGGCTGCCATCGATGAACTGACTTTTCTCTTCTCCGGCTGGAGGAACTCCCTGCATGGTTACCTGCCACTGGACGAACTAACTTCTCTCTTCTCTGGCTAGAGACCCACTGCTGGCGGCTAGTTGCCACGAAAATGAAGTGACTTCACTGCTCTCTCCTCTTCTCCTGCTGGAGACTGACTGTTGGCGGCTTCCTGCCGCATAGACAAAGTGATTTCTTCAATCCAGGAGCTGCTTATAAGGCCGGGAACGCGTCCATTCCCGCAAACCAAGGGAACAAAGGAAGCGCTGCCAGAACAGTTCATTACTGAGGGGTAGGGGCACCACTGTGCCAACTGTCATGCAGCAGTATCTTCAGTTTTTATGTCACTCTGTTTCAATTACATTACTAAATTGCGATTGTAATTCAATTTGTATTTTTAATGTTTAAATTACTACTGATGATTTAAACTTACTGATTCTTCAAAATATTGCTTCCATTTCTGCACGATTTCAGTTTTTATTGATCAAGAACTTTCCTAACTGAATAACTGTTCTTCCATTTACTTCTATGTAATTTCCTTGTTAACTGGCTCAGGCTTATTCAACACTTCAAATTTAATGTTTAGTTTAATTGCAAACTCTTGTGGAGGTTGTTATTTACTTCAGGTTCAGGAAACTAAACCAGATTAATGAAGGTTGTGCAGTTTTAATCTAGTTAAGACCTCAAGTGGTCTTATGTAGATGTCCTCAGTCTTGACGTCCAAACAATTAGTAAATGTTGAGGGCTAGCAGAGAAAAGTTTGCAATTTCAGCAATCTAAAAAAAGATTAATTTCTATCTTTAAATATGTACGCCAATCAGGAAAAAAAAACGTTAACAAGCTTGTAAATGCAAAAGCAAACTTTTATTGGAAGAAAATGAGATGATGCCTTTAAAGTGGCACAAATATACTATTTTCCTACAAAGTCACCTTAAACATTAAAAATGTTGTGAAATGTAATATACTGCATTTAAAATATGGTAAAGAACAATGAAACTTACTTTTTTCACCATGAGGTAGGTTGAAGATTCATCTTTGAATATGCAATTCAAATTTGAACCATGTACTGCCAAAATAAGAACCCGACGACACAGGCAAGTCAACTGACTGCTTGCTACCATATGTTAGGCCATGATGATGGTCACACGACAGAACCCACACACCCATCCACCCACCCAATGTTGAATTGCCAACACAGGTTAGGAATATGCAGCGTACTGAGGGACATGTCATTCCAAATAACCTGGGCAGGCACTGAGTCCACGAAGCATTTGGCCACAAAGTCACCGAACAGCACGTGCAGAAACACTTTACCACTGGAAGAGAACTGTAGGAATTGTATTTCACCCACGATCGCTGGCAGTATGTCATCAGACTGGACAAAGCATAGGTGTACTTGACAATGCCAAGCAACCCAGGATGATTTGTTACCAGCTTATCAGAGAAAGGATAAGCAGATGAGAGGAGAAATGCAAAGAGAAGTTCTCCAAAGGCTTCATGATTGTTGCAAGATACTGTACTTGTGGCCATCTTCCATTGAGCAATAGCAGCTGCTAATGCCAAAGTAAATGCTGCATCTTCCCAAGAGACTGTGATGGAACCCATCCATGGCATCTAATCCCGTAACTTTGTCATCAACTCTCCATTGATCAACAACATTCATAAGGACAAAGCATCCAGCCATACTGCATATTCCTCTGTCTAGTGCTATGAGCGAAAGGTGCACGAGACTGGGATTGATGTCATTCCCTTTACATGCATGCCTGTTAAGGTTCCTGATGCCTTCCCAATCGACTTCTATGGTTTCTGGCTTTATAATCTGGGATTGTATGAAGCTCACTTCATACTCTGGCTAGCTTATGGAAAGCCTGTCTAGATGTATGGAACACAGTTCTGTAGAAATCTCTATCCAGAAGCCTCCTGCAATGGAAAATATGATGCCGGATGATTGTTCATAACTGTGGTCATCACATCGAGCAGCATTGTTGGTGAGGAAGGGATTATCTCCATGAGGTCCCTAACTTGTTCAATTTTATCTTCCTCAACCCTCCATAAAAGTTAAAAATGTGACAATTCTAAGGATGTCTTCGAGCATTCATATGCAATAGAATTTGAAGAATTGCATAAAAGAGAATTACGTTATGGTGTTATTTATCCATATGCAGAGTAATTCAATTCTGAATAAAGGATTAAACTTAACAAATTTTCTCTAACTGTACAGAAAATATTGCGAATTAAAAATAAAATAAATCAGTATTCTAAACGTTAATATTTTAATTGCTGATTCAAATGAATTAAGATTTAAATAATACCACATTTTTTTAGCTTTAAAAGTTACTGTGAAGTTAGATGGAAACTGTTTGAAAGATACGAAGTGAAATGAAATCATTATGGCCACGAAGAAACAGATTTTTTATATATTTTGAATACGTTTCTTATTAGTGCTTCTGTTGCAGTTGTCCAATCATGTATTGTATGATCTTATCTGAAGGTAATGAAAGATTTCTTTATCAGATTGTGTTGGGTTCAGCAATTAATAGTAATTAAAAAAAATAAACAAAATGGGAATAATTTTTTGTTCTTAAAACCATTAAACATAGAAAAATAACATCCTCTTATCGAATCCAAAGGATTCGGATTTATGAAATTGTGCTGTCGTGATCTATACAGTGGCTGGAAAGTTCCTGAACCCCTTAATATAATAATAACAACATAAAAGGCAATAACGAGAACTTCCCGGCCACCCTGTACATTAGGGGATGTTTAATTGTGGGCGATGGTTACAGTAGTATGTGTAAGTTTCAGGAGTTTGTGAAAGAATCCACCCTCACAGATGTTGAATTTTTTTTTTTTGTGGGCTTGTACATCAGCCTTCACCGAAAACAAATAATGAAATACTTAGACTGTTAAATCCAGTACAGTAAGTTTATACTTTGGAAATAAACAAATTTATTCTTTAAATGTTCTATTTACCAAAAAGCTGAGCTATTTTGGACTTCCTGAATGACAGTATTGTTGAATGTTTGTTTGACAAGAAATATTTGGTATGCTATAAATAAATTCTTATCACTGGTCAACGCTGACTTTTGGAATCAAATTAATAGGAAGACTGATAGATCTTTCTTTTTTATTATTATTAATCTTATAGTCATTAGTAATTATATTATTTTTTTTCCTTTCTTTATAGCAAATAATTCCTTCTCATTATATGTTGGTGTTGATCGTACTCCTGCAACTGTTGCAATAATGATTATACGAACCCTTTCCTATCTCACTGGTGAAGAAACAAATGATACGGAAGATGCCTGTAAAGATAGAAATAATGAAGACATGGTAAGTTAAGGATGTTATTTATAGTTTGCATTGGCCAAAGAAGTACATCATCCCTTTTTTGTTGTATGACCCAAGATGACTGGTAATTTATACTCTGAATAAGTATTTCTGCAAAATATAAATTATAATGTATTAGAATTAACATTGCCTGATGCATCTTGAGTAATCAAATGCAGTTAGTTAATTCCAAAAATCCGTAAATCTGCACTGCATTATTTGGTTTTAATTTTTGCTTTTGTACACAATTATTTTTTTGTAAACAGTGTTTTGTTAAAAACAGTTAATAACATCACAGTTTTGCGATTTGTACTTAGTTTTGATGTTTTTCCTTTATTAGTAATATTTTTCTTAAATTATTTATGTATAGATTTCTAGTTACCTGTGGATTAACGGTGTCAATGGAACAGGCAGATGTATCAAATCAACTACAAACTACTCTGTAGCAGTTTCTCCTGCATTTGATATTGAAGGTAAAAAAAAAATTGAAACCTTGACTTAAAACTGACATTTTGAAATTGTTTTGTTTTCTTTTATTATATTTATTAGTATCCTGAATATATTTATTAGTATCCTGTAGTTGAGTTTCAGAAATTAATTTTATCAGTGAGATTTGATATTAATTAAATTTGAAAGCCTACGACTTTCCTCAAATTTTCATTCAAAATGGAAGAACAAAGGTGAAAAACTGATTTGATTATTGGAGGATGCCATTGGCGATGATTATGCCAGCATAAGAGTTTATCAATATTGGCAAGACTGGCTTGACAAGCAAAATGAAAAAGTGGGAGCAGAGATGGCACCAAGATTTAGTAACTTCCAATTTGATTTATGTATTGATTAAAATAAGCTCAAATATAGTAGCTCTTGTTTGTCATCCCAATCTTGAATGCACTAGGACCTCCATGATTGTAAGTGTGGGAAAAAGAAATATATAAAGGGAATTCAAGTGAGAAAGGAGGGTGAAAAAATATACAGTTGATGAAATAGCAAATAAAGGATAAACATTGGCTGTATTTTTCTAGTCTTTGCTGATATATTTTCAAGTTACAAAAATCATGAAATTGAACAATCCAGATTCTTGAAAACGATAATCCCTTGTGACCTAAAAGTTTCAAGGGAAAGTTGACAGACAGAGACGACTTAAATAGGAACTTCAGCTGAAATTAGGGCATTTGTGAAATTAAAATTAAATTTGTGAAATTGATATTATGGATAAATGTTAGATTTACTAGCATTAATTAATCAGTGAATCCATAAGATTTAAGAAATGTGGAGGCTAAAGTTTCTGAAATACAGTAACTCCCGATTATCCGCGGAATTGAGTGGCGTGGCAACTGCTGATAAGCGAATTCCGCGGATAATCCGAAATAGGACGAAAAAGGATGAAAATCAACACAATAATGCTTTTAACATGTTTTATTTACATTAAAATGGCAATACATACATCACAATACATACATTATAAACAATTATTTTATTTTTATTTATTTATTTTTAAATTTTATTACTAAGGGAAGGCTCTCCTGTAATTTAGTGTAAGCTGCCGGCCTAAGTTCCGCTCACAAGGTCGTTCTTTAAATTGTTTGTCTATAATTGTCTTCAATCACTTTATTGTTTACCTTATTCTAGATTAAAAAAATAATTCCATAATTTATTGTACAGTAAAAAAAAATGGAAACAGGAGAGGTCCGTGCATAATCCACAAAGTGGTTAATCGGGAGTTTACTGTATTCCAAAGCCATTAGATTGGAATTTTCTTGTAAATATATTCCATTATAATGGAAAAGGAAAGGATTGTTAAATTTAGAAATGGCTTCAACTTTAAACTTAGGTCTGATATAAATAATAGCATATTTTTCTAAGTTGAAAGCCACAAAATAAATGATAAATATTTATTACTGCAGAGTTCAACTATGCAGTATCCGTGCTGGGCAATATTTAGTAGAATCATTAAATAGTCACTTTGAAATGGATACTTTAGTTGAAAATAAAAATTTTCATTTCTGTGAAAAGTTTTGCAGACTGTACTGAAATGATTAAAAAATCTGAATAATAATTAGCAAAATCTTACTTATCAACTTTCACATTCCTTGTTTGCTTGTACGCGCATCTCTCTAAAATGGCTGGGCTGATTTTCTTTACTATGATTCTTATGTAAGGGATGATTGTTTTGCTTTTGGCCTCCCTCTCCCTCAACAGTAAAATAGAAACACATGGTATCTGAAACAAGGGAAAAAGAAGTAAGAGCTTTCTGTTACTGAAACAACACCAAAACCTTTTTTTCTTTTCAATAAAGTTTGGTATTAGGAAAATATAGTTTAAATTTAAAAGAGTTTGATTCGATGGAAGAATTATTGAAATCAAAGGTAAATTTTGATTCTAATGTTAATGACCGAGTGCTCTGTCACTACTCAATGAATAGGTGAGCTTATTCTTATGAAGTAATTCCAGTTTTATTAGGACTTTTTTGTAGCTTTAATTTTATGGTAGTGCCCTTTTTTTTTTTAATTTAACTTGTATCTGTAAGAAAATTTTAACTTTCAGCTTATTTGGATTTACAGAAAAAAAATATTTTTTATTAAATTCTAAGTGAAATGTTGTTATTTTTCTTTTTATTTTCAGACTATGACTTTGCTTCTGGTCTCTATTCCACATGGACAGAGAGTACCTGGGACGAAACTACAGCACGTATATTTCTTAAACCTAGTCAACAATGGGAAATAATTGTTTTGTGTATTGGTATCTTTATCTTTTTATCATCACTTGTAATTGTTTGGTATATGACTCGCAATTCCGTAATTTTATTTACTCACAGCCATGTGGGTTGCTAGGGACACGATACAAATCAGATTGCTATGGTTCACATGAATATCAACACTGGATATCCAACGCCTGTCCAGTTGTAAGTTTTCCAAGGTTTTGGGGGCCTTCTGATATCATTTAGTTTCAGTGAATTTCTGTGAAACTTGTTGAGGTAAGCCTACTGACTAAAAGACAATATGAAATGAATAATGCTATTTCTCTGGAATTGGCAGTTCTTTCATTAAATATTGCTGCTTATTAATCAGCTGATTGTTTTTAACATTCAGATGCACGTTTCACGGTGATAATTTGTTTCTTTTTCAGTGATATGTTTTTCAGATTCATTTTTCAACATAACTATTTTTGATTATAAAACTAGTTAGAAAAGTAAAGACTAAAATTATTAAGTAAATATTTCAATAACTAATATGATTTTGTTAGCTTTTGACAATCATTAACCTTGCAGCTGTGAAGATAGTAGGAAGTAGCTACGTAATTAGCATAAGCAATGATCAAACTCTGAAAGTTGTACATCAAATGCAATCAGCCATTACGAAACAAATTAAATTTTAATTTGAAACCATCAATTAAATGCAAAATCAGATCACTTTTGTGCAAATATCTTTTTTAATAGTGCAGAATAACTTAACTTTTAATAAAATCGTCTTATGAACTGTGATGCTGTTATTATAAATATTGTGTACTTCGCAACATTTACAAACTTTGTTGTAATTTACATTTACAAACCTTATTATATAAATACAAATATAACTTGTAAAAGAAAAAAAAAAAAAAAAAAATTTGATTCGCTTGCCTTTCTTTTATCGAAACACACTCAGATTATAAACCCTTTTTTTATAGTATTTGTTTTTCTTTTTTCTGAGTAGATGTTTATTTTCTTATCAAAGTCCTGCTCATTAGGATTATATTAACACAAATTATCACATATAATGGAAGTGCTGAGGAAAATTGAAATGTTACGTTTTTAATGAAATTAATAATTATTTTTACTTGTTCCATGACAGTAGAGCTATCGGGATATTTTCATGTTCCATAACAGTCTCTTTTCCAAAACCTTTGAAATCCTCAGGGGAGGCGGAACATCATAAGCTAGCTCTGCTTTCTTTATTCTCTTGTAAGGAACTGATTTCGTCATTGTTTCCACTAGAGTTGGATCTTTCTCTTTTGGAAACATTCTCCTGGAGAATTTCTCCTGCCATTCCATCGTTAGCGTACTCATTTTTGCATTTTTGAGAAGGCAACTGTCAATTTTAAAATGTTAGTTCAATAAAATTAGAGATGGGAATGTTATAGTTAGTATAAATAAATGGTGAATTTAAAACCCCACTCCCGATGATTTCATGATTCCATGAAAATTGTTTCCATGTGGAAACAATGACAAAATCAGTTCCTTAAAAGAGAATAAACAAAGCAAAGCCAGCTTATGATCTTCTGCCTCCCTCTAGGATTTCAAAGGTTTTGGAAAAGAGAAATAACAGCTCCCAGATGGAACTGTTATGGAACATGAAAATAATCGTGATAGCTCTACTGTCATGGAACAAGTAAAACATTCGAGGGGAAAAAGCAGTCCTGTGTGTAGGAATAATTATTTTTATTTTATTCATGTAACAATTATAATTTTAGAAATGAGTTATAATTAAGGTATTTTGTTTTTAGAAATGAGGTATATTATGTTGATTTAATTATTATTTGTGGTGAAGTACTATCGTATTATAATCATGATTGCAAATCTGAAAAAATACTAAAGAAAATTTTTAGTGCTATCATGAAAATTATTATTAAATGGTCATTGATTTCTGTAGTTAGGCAAAATTATAAGTATGAAATTGAAATATTTATTTACAGAGATTTGGTAAAAAAAAAAAAATATATTTAACTAAAAGAGTATCTTGGTATATGCATCTTAGCTGCCTTTATTTGTTTTTTGCTTTTTTTCAAGTTTTTAATTTTCTTTTTCAAAATCTAAAACTTCCTTGTTTATTTTAAATAAATTTTGTAAATTATTTGGAGGTTTTTAATATATATATATTTTTTTTAATGAAGGCCCATAATTCCTAACATAATTCATGGGGACCATAGCACACTGATTTGTATGAATCAGATAAGAAAATTGGTTCTTAAAATGGATTGTTGTCTTAAATGTGCAGAAGCTAATGGAAAAGATGCAGTTAAATTTAAAAATCTTATAAAGTAATTTGAATCCTGGAGTTACCATTTCAGTGTTTACTAAACGATAAGACTTGTTGTGCCACTAATCTGGGCTTATTTGGCATTAGACTAACTTCAAATGATGGAATATTGTAGTATTTGATTTTTAATGAATAAAAATATATTCATAAAAACTTTTTTTCTTTAAAAAGTATAAGTGCAATCTTACTATATACTAGATTGCAGTTTTTTCTATCTAATATTTAACTGATAGCGATAATTTTATTAGTTCTCTGGGAAAATAGCCCTGAAATTGCTGCTAATGGGAATCACGGTATCAGGCACTTTTTTAATGGCCTAAGCACACTGTCCAGCAAATTCTGTACGACAGTTCATTGAAGATAGTAATTGGCTCTTCTAAAAACTTGGAGCATTCTTTTCAGAATTTATTTTTGTCATTAGTCAAAAGGGATGGTATCTCAGGACTCGTAGGCATAGTATTATATACCGTTGAAATTATAGATTAATTAAATAATATTTTAGAAGTAAAATCTCTGCAATTAGCTTGTGCTTCATTTGAGGGAATACCATTTTCAGTAATCAAATATTTATAATTGTAGATTAGCATGGTTTATCAAATAATTTTTGATAATCATTTACATAAAAGTAATTTAGCCATTGTTTTATTTTATTGTTTTCATTATGTTACTTGTCTCGTTTAGAGACTTGATATTAATGACGATGTCATTGTTTCATATCATTGTTCACCCTTCATCTCCCATCACTCTCTTCTGTTCATGTGTTACATTCCAAATGCCTCAGAGCAATTCAGTCCCATAATGTTGATTCTTATTTCAATGAATCATTAATGTAGTGTAATGAACAACTGAATATACCAACACCAATCAGTTATGTCTGAAAATATTAAAAAAAATATAAACATATATATTACCAAGAAAAGTTAAGTCTTTCACTTAAGTTTCACATCCTTTCAGTCATGTTAAGGTGTTTGAAAAAAATATCTAAGTAAATTCTTTCATCATTAATCGAAAGGAATTTATTTTTTAACAAAAGATCTGTTTGTGATTTTAATTCCTTCACTATGAATAAAGCCCAGTTAATTACATTTCTCTCTTTTTTCTTTAAACTTTGTGAAGAATATTAGTAGTTTAACTGGGCGTTTTTATACTAAGAATTGTTTTGTAAATAATTGTAATTGTTTTCTTTTTCAATATACTTATTGTTCTTAAGGATAACTTTGATTATCTTAAATATTGATTTTTTTAATAACTTAAATAAATAAGAAATATAGTACTAGAAGCTTTAAATATATATTTGATTTGGAAGACATTTATTGTGTTATTATTTATGAATATGACTTTCAGTCCAGCATTGTTATGTCCTTCTTTGTTAAAAGTGTTAATTTACCTTTTACCCAAGGGAATTCAATAGCAAAAGCATGATAACTTTATAATTTCAGAAATTGAAAGATATTTTGTCTTTGAACTGAATTGGACTAAGAGTGCTTGAGTGATGGATACTTTTGTGTAGTTAATGTGACATCTTATCCTGACACACATGAAATCTTCTTGCTTTTCTCTTTAGGCTCAAAAAAATAATATATATTGATTTCATTAATATTTCATCTACATATTTGATTATAAATATAGGTGGAGGAATAAGTACATAGTATGGAAAAAATAATTGAAAAAGTAAAAGAAAGATGATCTAGTTGGAGATGCTGTAAGTTTAAGTAATAACAGAGGAAGTTCTGGGCAACAGACAGTGATTTGTTTGGGGAGCTGCATACTGTGAGAATCTAGTAATGAGCTGAAGATGCATTGAAGTTCTGATGGATACATACATAGAACAATGCATAGTTGATAGCCATGATACTAATGGAATGCAATCATGTAGATTTGACAATGAAGTTACAATAATTTGGAGGTAGAAATAATAAATGATTAGACTTAATTCTGCATGGACATTCAAAATAAGCAATTGTAATGATTTGCAGGCTAGCAAAATAATTGTAGAGGAGTCGGCAAGAAAGCAATGTAACCTTTGCTTTTTGAAGTGTCAGACATTTTCCAATAAAGCTTAAATGAACCTATGGATATAGCATTAGTAAGCGACCAATAATTAATTGAAAGAAGGAGTATGAACATTGTGAAGGCGATCTCTTAAATAGATATTCCAGAACACTTAAGAATTCTTATAGCATGGATATAGCGTTATTTTAAAAATGATTGTCAGATAATTGCTGATAAATAATTGCTAAATAATTGCTGATTACAAGATTTTGATATAAAATACAAATTAAACAAAATTAATAGATATTTTGAAAGCAATAAAATAAAGAAGCTTCTGGATTTTTTTATCTAAATAGAGGAAATAAAATAATTGGTATCTTTCTGTTCAGTGAAATTAAACTTTATCTCTGACCAAAGCTAGTAATTTGTCTACCCTTTTTTTTTTTTTTTAATTTTAGTTAAATTTTAACTATATTTGTATGTTAAAAATCACAATTAAATATTGTGCATTTTACTGTTTATTTAAAATTTTATTGGTTTAATACTCTTAGAACACATTTTAAACAACTTTGTAAAAGAACAAATCCCTTCGATTTTAATAGTTGTTGACAAAACAATAATTTCTATCTCTTGGTTAATGCCATTCAATAGCAACTCCAAAATGGATTTTTGTATCTTCAAATATTGGTATATAATTTTAAGGCTTTCAATAATAATAATAATAAAAGTTAGATTTTGAAAATGAGTGATAATAAGCTGAGATCAATAGATGGACCTGATGACTTGTGTCCGTCCATCACTAAACCTAAATGTAATTTTATAAATTGAGCTCTATTTTTATGTAAATTGATGAAACTTCTCTAAGAAAATCATGTTTATTATTTGCTTTATTTTGGATCTTTCCAATTAAAGAAAAGATTGACTGTGATCTCTCTACATGTTGTGAAGTTAAGTTTTTTGTGAATTGCAGCAATAAGGAAAGGATTTAATTATTATTAAAATGTTAATTTAGAGTGAATAGAGTAAAACGACTTTAAAACTATCAAAAACTTCATAACTTAAATTGAAAGAACTGAGTATTCAGTATTTGTAGCTAAGATGCTTTCTCAGACTGACATAAAAATACGTCGTGGCTTATTTCAAGCACCATTAGACTAACGAGCACCAAGTGATCAGTTTCCGTTTGGTAGTTTGTGAACTCCTTGGGGTTCATATGAAAATTCTGTTTGTTTTTTTTTTGGTTTGACAGTTGGACAGTTTTTTTTCCTTTTTTTTTGGTTTGGATGGTTTAGAGTTTAAAAGAATGTTACTATTACTAGGAGTTTTCTAGTCAAAAAGAAAGATTGGAACCACTGCTCTGTGTCAATGTTTGCTGGTTGACTTAATTACGTTAAGAAGAAGCTGAAGAACTTTAAAAAAAATGTTGAGTGATATATGGAAATGTCAGTTATTTTATTTTCACGTTTCTTTATTATTTATCATAAATAATCTAAATTATTCCTACACAAGAAGGGCCATTCCAAGTCTTTTGTCAATGATCTTAATTTCAAATTGAATGATCTTTTAACATTAAACTTAGAATAATATTTAGTGTAAAGTTAGTTTCAGAAATAACTGGAAATTAAAGAAATTCTCTCTAAATTTGCTGCAAAAAATTAGCAAACATGGTCTGTGATATGAAAAGTAATAAGTGTAATTGAAAGTTTCAAGATTTCTGTACCACTGTAAAACACGGCAATTGCTTTTATACAGCAATTTTTCATAATATTTTTTGTCTTTTTTTTTTTTTTCCCTAAAGAACCTCACCATAGACGTATAATCAATGTCAAAAGTAAAATACAAAAGACAGATTTTTTTTCTCTAGTTGAAAAAAAAAATGAACTGAAATGCAATCTTCTATAAATGAACTTCAAAGTAATAATAATAATAATGAAGTAACAAAAAACTCCAATCCATTCTCTGTCTGCCCTTTTTTTTTTTTTTCAAAGAGCTACTATTTTAAATTGAAAAGTACATATTGTTTGTGATCAGCTTTTATCTAAAATGGTTCTACCTGAAAGTAACTGAATATTTATGCTCCTTATAAATATTCAGACTAGAAATTCCATCATTTAATTCAAGTACTAGTTGACCCGTGCGAATAATTCGCACCAAAAAAACCACCTTTGAGAAATAATAAACAAATCCAACAGCTGTCGTACGTTAGTTAAACATATTGTCAATAGCTGGCGCCTTTTCCATTTTTATAAAAAGGTTGACCCTTGCGAATAATTCGTATGGTATATTGAAATAATTCGCTATATTAGAATACTGAAATATTTACATGGTATATTGTAATAATTCGCATAATTCAGACACCGAATGGTAATGTAGAAATACATTACTGAACAGATTGCCTTCTACATTTTTATAAAAAGATTTTTAAATAAAGTTTTTTAGTGAAACCATCAATTTTAAAGAATTTGTTTATTTTTTTGTCATTAACGGTGAACGTAATCTTCAAAATGATATCTCAATCATTTGATTTTGATGAAGTATTAAGGGAACTAAACAAACAAACAAAAAAAAAACCTTTAAAAAATAATATATGAGAAATTGACAAATTTTTGTTTTTTTATTCTAATAAATCGTAATTTTTATTAAAGTAAAAAAATTTTTTATGTGTTCTTATTAAATAAACGATGGAAAATCATTTTAAAATGCATTTTTATTCAAAAAAGGATATATTTGAATTACGACGCTGCAGTGTTTCGGTTTTGAAAAATAAGCCGCTTCTGTTAAAGCGTTTCTCCATTTTTATAAAAAGGTTTTTAAAATTAAGTTTTTTAACGAAAGCATTAACTTTAAACAATTTGTTTATTTTTCGTCAGTAGCGGGGAACGTAATCTTCAAAATGATGTCCCAATCATTGATTTTGATGAAGTATTAAAGGAAATATGGCCTTCCTACAAAAATACACCTTTGAGAAATAATATATAGTGATTCTTTCAAGGGCATCTGATTGAATAAAACACATCTTTTCCCTGCTGTTTATTCAACCAAGTATGATAATTATTTTCCACATTAATTCACAACTTCCAAAAAGGATAAAAGAGTTACAATGTAAAACATGCCTTTTTTTTTTTTTTTTTTTTTTTTCTGCCTGGCCACCCACGCAGGTTGTCATAACATAATTGATATTAGTGAATATTGTATCTTGTCTGTAATTTTACTGATACTTTCAATTGTGCTATTTCTTGAGTTCTTTATTTTAATTTTGATGTCTTATAATATTGAAACTGTCTTATTCATTATTTCTCCTTGCAAATTGTAAAGTATTAGAAATTGTACAGCGATGGTGATAAATGAAGCATAAATACATATTAGAAACAGGAAATACAGTATCAGCAGTATTATCAAACACCAATAGCATATTTTTTTTTTTTTTGTACTATTCCAATATTTACTGTGCCATTAACAAACAAAATAAATCTATGGCAACTTGAGCCTTAAGCATTGTCAGGGCATCAGAATGTTCACACTTTTAACAACGTGACTGTCTTTATCAGGAATAAAATAGCTTATTACAAAAAACATATAAATATTTTTACATTGCAATAATATTAATAATATTTGACATAATTATAATGTTAAAGTTTAATGAGCAGAAGTTACAATAAATTACTAGGAGTTTTAATAACCATGTTTGCTTGTGCTAATTGTATATTTCCTTTTTATACATTAATATTAAACTTTACCTAATTCAGAGTTCAACAACTCAAACATTACTTGATTGAAATTTTATACATATTAACAGATATAATCTAGGATTGCTGCAAGTTTCAAATACATAGGTTCTAATTTTGCTACAGCTAAAAAATTAAAAACATTTCTAAAAACATCTCTGGAAATATTGTGAAATAACTAAACATTCTGATTGTGTAATATGCAATGTAACAATGTTTGTATTTTACATGCATAACTCAATCCTAAAAATGAACAAAATTATCAGCCTGTTAATAATAGGTTAATCCCTGATTGTCATCAGCTGTCTGGATTACATTTTCCAACAAGATCTTCCTGAGAATCGTCCAAAATCAATTAAGGACAAGAGACCCTTAATTTTCATCAAAAAGGTTAGAAGCCGCATCAGCCCCTCTGACAGTAATCTGATGGGATATTAAGTATGAGATTCCCTCCTAAAGAAAGTTTACAGCAGCCAGAAAGAAAAATTAAAAGATGGAGAAAATCAGTAGAGCATGGGAGGATATCACTTTAGGTGAGGTTTGGAAGTACGTTTCCTCATGAAAGAAACAATTGAGAGCAGGGAGGTGGTTACATTGATCATTAGTTTAAGTAAAATATGTTAAGTTTAAAATCATTTTCCACAGAATGCTGGTTTCAGATAAATGCTTTTCATTTTTTAGCTACAATACAACTGTAGATCCTTCACATTGGAAACTTGCATCATATTTAAATTATAAACTTTTGTTAATATGTAGCAAATTTCAATCGCGTAAGATTTGAATTATTAAAGTTATTAACTTTTGAAATCAGTAAAGTTTTTTTTTCTTTTTTTTTCTGGCCACCTGATATATATATTACGATGGGAATGGCCAGTAGCCTAGGAGTAGGCTACAACTCCCTTAAATATTGGCAATAATAATAGTTTATTTAATACCTTATGAATTTATATTAATTAGTCTTACTGATTAATTAATCTTTCTTTACTTTTCATTTAGTTAAATTGAGTTCAAATGGAGGAATCTAAGATTTTACCTTTGAAAATTAATTTTTATTTTAATTAAAACAAGAAGATGAAACAATTACAATAAAAAACTGATGTAAGATGAAATTATTACAAGATATAGTCTACACCAGTTATTTTAATGTTTCCTTATTGACCTTTTCATTAGAGCATCTTCCTTTAGTGGTGTTAGTTTTCAAGTTAGCTTAAACTTTTGTTTTGAGTGTCTTATTATCAGAACCAAAGTCTTTGGAAGTTGACCCACCTATTACCAGGATATTAATCCACCGATCAAATTAGAGAAATTTAGAAATGGAATTGCAGAATAAAGAAATCCTTTCTTATTTGCTGTTAGAGAACATTGACGGACTAATCTTGGCTTAAAGAGAAAGTGTATGATGTAAGAACCTGCTGTGCTGACTAAGTCTAAATAAGATGGGTTGACCATTGTATTTTGAGAATCAAAAGGAACTGCTTGTCTTTTGTCCTGAAAAATAAACCCTAGTGAACTTGAATAGCTTTCTAATATGAGCCACATCCTGCGCTTTCCATTCAGTCTCATGGAAAATCATGTTTGCTTCCCATAACACCTCTCTTATCTCCTGTCCTTCTTAGTTTAATTTGTAAAATGTTAATTTCTGCATTTTTTAAACACAATTAAACCATCTTCCTAATGAAAGACAGAAGCAGTTTATTATCAGATCTTAGGGAAATTTGATTGTGCAAATAATTTTTTACATTTTTTATTGTTGATACAGTCTACTCTCGATATCTCGAACTTTGATATCTCGGAAACCTTGATGTGTCGAAAAATTATTTTTCCCCTTGATATTACACATTCATGTAATCTCGATCTTCTTATCTCGAAAACTCGCTATCTCGAATTTTTTTTAGCGTCCCTTCGACTTCAAGATATCGAGAGTATACTGTAATTATTGAAGTTTTCCATTGGATTCTTGCTACGGCTCTTTCAGATGTGGACCAGCTGCTTTAAAATCAATTGGGCTGTAAAAAGCTAGAATGTTTGCAATGTCTGATGAATAACGTTGGTATTCAGATGAGCTATAATAAATATTCATATGAATAGTGTTGTGCTATTTATGACGATTGCTTTGGTATGACTAAGAATTTAATTTAATATTTTAGATTGTCCATCCATTAATTTTTTATTGTTATTTATTTTTAGTTATTAGTAATGAATACACCTTTTTGTTTTCCAATCAATTAATAGCAATTAACACTTTTTCGAATGTTTTTGTTGAAATTTGATTTGTAAAAACTAGTGAAGAAATTCTTTGAAATTAGCATAGTTAAAAAAAAAAAAACAGAACTTATAACTTGAATGACAATGATATTTAATCATAAAAAGTGTAATGATAATATAAATAATAATATAATCTTTTTTTTAGTCCCATCATTTGATGATGTTGAAATGCTTTGCTCTTGGATTACAATTTTCTTTTAATGTATGTTATTCGTGTGTTTGTGTGTGTGTAATTTAGCTCAAAATATTAATTGTAATTAGATAATCTTTTGTTTGTTTGTTGGTTTTCTTTTGTATTAAGATATTTTTGTCTCTTCTGATAGATAAAATTATTTAAAAACTACAACACTAACTTTTAAATTGAAAAGAAATGTCTTTGAAAGAATTATTTGTAATTAATTTTAAAAATAAATTGATTTCGCCTGCTTTGATAAGAAATCAGAAAAACAAAACAAAATGGATCTTTTGTCATCTTTACTTTTTTTTTTTAAATAAACAGAACTTGAATACAGACATCAGTTTAATTTTCTGTAATCTTTATAGACGAAATCTTACTGATCTTTCTTAATCCATAAGTAGAGGATAGTTTGAAGGAGAATTTATTATCAAGGAAATATTTAGAAAATATATAAAACGAGCCATTTAAACATATTTCCTATTTTATTGTTTCAATTAGCAGTTTCTACTGAGAGAGAATTTGGGAGTAAAAAGTACCAATTCAGTCAATTTTTCATCACCAATATTTTTTTTTAGAGAATCCGAAAATTATAAATTTCAAATTATTATCGAAATATTGAGCAAACCTCGCCCCGGAGTGGGAAAATCCCTCCAAAAAAGGATCTAAACAGTATCATATCCCTCTCCTTCTTCAGAACCAAACTATATAAATTTCAAATTTTATGAACATTGAAATCCATGGAATTGTAATTTTTGTAGAATTATTGTTAACATAATGGATATAATGGACATAACATAATGGACTTAACATAATGGACATAATAACCAAGATTACAAAGAAATAATAAAATAAGCTTCATTTCTAGTTATGAACAAAGAAAGTAAATTTTAAACAAAGTGGCCCAAGATTGCATTAAAATACATTTAAAGGAAGAAAAAAAATCAATATCTGTAAGAAGTTATGCAATTGTCAGGAAATTTGGGAAGCGATAGTACAGAATACTCTCGATATCTCGAAAACCTTGATATCTCGAAAAATTATTTTTCTCGTTGATATTACATATTCATCTAATGTTAATTTTAATTCTTATGTCGAAGAGTTGTCACTCAAAAGCTTGTTATGTCGAATATTTTTCGAAGTAAAAAATGAATTTTTCCGGAAAAATCGCCGTTCAGTTGTGTCGAAGCAAATAGAGATATTTTTTCAAGAATCTCTCACACCTTTCATTATCTCTGAGGGGTCGAGGACGATTCCGATAAATCCATCTGGTCGATAACTCCATTTGGGGAAAGGAGGGTGCAAGTGTGCGCTACTATGTCTCGCCAGTCATTTGTTACATTGTTGCTTAGGCGTGTTGTTCTAAATTGTTCAGGATTGACTGCATATGGTTAAGTTAGTCGGCGAAAAACATTAGGGAAGTTACAAAACGTGTCAGTGAATCGCTAGTTGTCTCAAAAATGGAAAGTTCCAGAGAGAAGAAGACGGTGAGCATTAAGCGAAAGTTGAACGCGTTGACAATTGAAAAAAAGGTAGAGATTTTAGAGGCTATAGATAAAGGTGGAAAAAAGGAACAAATCGCAAAGGATTTCAAAATTCCAGCATCGACTTTATCATCAATATTGAAAAAAGAAACAAAATTGAGAAACTTTTCGAACATGAAAAAGGAGAACAATTTCAAGAGAGATGTCACCAGGCCACGATACTGGACTTTTTTAAGAAATTCTAGCAATATAAGTTCATTGTATTTTACTAATTCTTTTCAATTTAATGTAATTATTTTCGACTACTTTTAAAAATTAAAATTATCATTGCTATATTTAGACTTATTGTCAACTATCATTACATATTTACACTTATTCTCATCTATTAAGACTCTAATTTTTAGAATATTATTCCGTATCTTGTGTTTTTACGTGAAATTTTATGTTTTGGTTATGACGTTATCTCGAAAACTCGCTATCTCGAATTTTTTTTAGCATCCCTTCGACTTCGAGATATCGAGAATATACTGTATATGGAAATGCATGGAAATGATTAGGTTTATGGGCTGATTGAAGGAATTGGTCAGGTACAAGCTGATGTCGCAAGTACAAAGAAGAGAAACAAAGATAAACGCTACCAAAGCACTCTGGTTGATCAAACATTATGAATATTGCAAGCACATCTTTAGTGGCATTGCCGTAGACAGAAATGAAATGAACAGGAATGGTGTAGCATGGTGTTTCGTGATTAATTCCGTTTTTGTCTTCACACGATAGCAGGTAACGCGTTCACCACGATCCATGCTAAAGGATTACCAACAAGTGTGTGTAACAGCACATGGTTTAATTGTGTAGGAGGCCATTATTTGGGCATCTTGATAAGAGCTGGTCATCATAAGGGTATCTCGAACTACCCAATGACATGTTATTGATATTTTGCAGCAGGTGGTTGTCCCATTTCTTCATCAACATGTAACCTTTCATCAGCAAGATAATGCACATTCCTCAGTATCTCCATGAGCAAAATGTTCAGATACTGGCATGGCCAACATGTTCAACTGCACATCAAACTCGATAACCAATATTTCGTCTTTTAGTATCCAAAGACTTTCTCAAGGTCTACTTTTTACATAAATAAATTGGTTATCGAGTTTGATGTCCTGTATTTTTGGAGTTGCGGATTTATTAAGATAGAAATCGAGTAAGATGTTTTAATATGTTCAACTGACTTTTCACCTATTGAGCATGTCTGAGACATGATAGGCTCCGACAGCTTCAACAACACCCAGGAGATGAGCTCATCACTATCACTAACTGAAACAGCGACTTGCATTACTTGGCGCTCTATTCCTTAAGAGGACATTACACAGCTGAACAATAGCCTTTCCTGTCTTGTTGAATGGGACAATTCAAAATCTTACTAATTACACTGCTTCAAGTTTTGGTACAGTGATAATTTTTCCATATGTGTTCTTGTAATCAGTATCACATCTCTGTGTCTGCTAACAGCTTCCTAGTTTCAATAAAATAACACCAATCCTTCTAGGTGTTGCATTTTTTTCCCTTTACTGTATTTTAATTTTATTTTGAAGATTATTTATATATTAATTTTTATAATAAGTTTACAGACACATTTGAGAGACAAAATTAATATTTTTTTTTAAATTGATATTAACAGAAAAAGAAAAACAATGGCTTATCCTTAAAAATTGTGAGATGTAAGTATTTATAAGGTAAAATACTTTTTATGTCTTTAAAAAATCCCATTGTCTTAGCTCTTTTGCTTTCTGATTTTTGATGTTGTACAGGGTGGCCGGGAAGTTCCCTCACCCCTATTATGTTATTATATTAAGGGGTACAGATCACCCTTATTACAAATACTATCAGTAAGTAACTTGATAGTGAATCTCTTAAAACTCCCTTATTCTTATCACGAACGACATTTAGATTGAGACTAAAACAGAATCCAGATGTAAACAGATGAATTTATCTCTTGTTGAGTCCAGACGCACTTTCTGATGATGATAGCCTAGGTTACGAATGCTTTAAGAATGCGATGATAATAATGTGTTTTCTGTTAGCTTTTGATCTTTAAAGACAAATCTTTAAGGAATTAAAAACTTTTAAGATTTGAAGTAAAGAAACAACGGGAAGCAATTTCTTGGAAGAACAAGTGGTTCGTATATGTATTGGATGCACCCTAACAAGAGTCAAACTTTCCCATACAGATATATTCAAGTAATATACAAGTCATTTACTATATTCTTTTTTTTTTTTTTTTTTTTTTTTTTGCGAATGCCCGGGCTCTTATTATTGAAACTAAGGGCCTCAATAAGGGGCGAGAAAGTGAGTGGTTGGCCGAAGAATCGTTGCCCAGGAGGTAGCTCACACTATACCCGCTCAGCCATGCCAGTACGGCTATTTACTATATAAAGAGAAGCATCATAATGTAAATACATAGGGTGGCCGGAAAGTTCCCTTAATGTAATAAAACATAATAAGGGGTACGGGAACTTCCCGGCCACCCTGTATGCAAGACATTGATGCTATTTTAATGTTCTTATGTATAGGAAGGACAATCCATTTTCCTTACCAGGAAAACCAGTTCAGGTGCCGCTGTGAGGCTGATAAGTCTGAATCTGGATTTGAATCCCGGAGCAGACATGGATGTAAATTCTTTCTTCTGATTATAATGTGAGCTGCTTCCTACGGTGTAATCTGGGAACGATTCTTTGGCTAAATAAGCTCGGTATTTATCCCTTCACATGGTCAAAGGCAGAGAGTTGCCAAGAGCTTGGGCGGGGTAAAAAAAAAATTAAAAAAAATTGCAGAATTATCCACCACCACTTAATTCTTTTAGCTGCTGGAAAATGGATAACTCTGGCTGATAAAGGTGATGTTTATTATAATAAATTAGATTTTTCTGCCACTGAAATGCATCAAAATCAAATGAAGAGAAACAAGAATGAAGACCACTTACTGGAAAGGAAGGTAAAGTTAAGGAATTTAACAATGGCGTGAGAAAACCAAACTCTACTTCAATTGGTATTTGTTGACACCCATTTCTTAGAGGATGATTTTGCTATTTCTCTGCATTCAGGAAATTAATATTTTAAAAATGCAAGAGTGGGAAAGCATTTGCGGTGCCAAGATTGTCTTTATCGAGAACAAGTTGAAAGACTGGAAAAAACATTTACAGGCGATTCCCTAGTCATTGAATGGAAAAAGGATGGTGAAGGAAAAAAAAATAATAATTAAATAGCAATTTGATACATTGTCGATTTGATTAAAGCGGATTTTTATTTCGTAGAAGTAATGTTTTAAATTGAGGTTTCATTCTTAATGAATTTCACATAAACAGTAAATAAAGAAAGGAGATGTTTTTTAATATGTCTAGAACTGCTCCTTCAATAAGAAGTTTTTGACGTGATCCACGCTTTTTTTTTTCATGGAGAAATGAAAAGCAATACATATCAATAAATAGCAATTTTTTTTAAGTAATTGTTCCATAATTGGAGGACTTAAGCGATATATTTTAGAAATTAGCTATGAATATAACTAATTTTCATTGTTTTAATTTCTGAATACTTATTATATATTTATTTATTTGCAACCTTATGTCAGTGCCTTTAGCAACAAAAACTTACCAAAGTTGTGATAAAAAGGGACTTATTTGTTATTCCGCTGTCTTTCTGCATATGAGTTAAATGACGTCACATATCCTTCCATCTCCTAACCTAAAGCTTATTCCTTTCCAATACTGCAGATGGGTTACAAGATGACGTAATGTATCCTTCCGCCAGAGGGCACATAAGATGTTAGTATCGATATTTTGCCTTCCTCTAATGGAAGTTAGCCGACTTCAAGGCAATAGCTCTTTGTTAAAAAAAAATATCTAGTCTTAATTTTTGTTTTATATATTTAGATATTTTTTTTCACAAATTTTATGTGGCATTTCTTTAAAATATCTAATTTAAACACCAACACAGAAATAAAATTATCTGCCATTTTGTATGTATATATATATATAAAGCCGGACAGTCATGTGAAATTTGAAAAATGCCAATACAAAGATCATATCACTGTTTCTGTGAAGATACGGCCAATTTATTCTCACATCATCAGCGGCATAAGTGGCGAAAGTAGAAATTAAAATTTAGAAAAACAAAAGCGCAATATTAAACCTTGCTCTTTTTATCTTATATATTCTTTTTTATTTCTTTTATTTTTTATATCTTTTTTTATTTTTATATAGTAAAAATTGTTAGTATTGTTAGTATTTAAACCTTATAACTAATAATCTAAAATTTAAAATTAACGAATCAATAATTAAGTAATAAAGAAAGCAGGCTGTATTTTCTAATTATTTAAAAATTAATAAGTACTACATTTACAGATTAGAAGAAATAAAAAGATTAAAATCCGTAATATTGAGTAAAAGTATATAATAAGTAAATAAATAAATAAATAAATTAGTACCTTAATAATAAGCAATAATACATGAACTTCGAAATTACGCATTAATATCGAACGGCAAAACTCAAAGCCAATCCTTTGGGTTTTGTAAAGCAAAGATTTCAATCAATCTAAATCTTTTCTATCTTTTCAATCTAAATCTTTTCTAAATTTGCAATTTAGAAAAAGTAAAGAATATAAGAATAAAATTCACTTATATTACTAAACTATATAAAGCCGGACCGTGATGTGAATTTGAAAAAAAAGCCAATACAAAGATCACATCGTTGTTTCTGAAAAATTATTTATTTTTCGCCTAAAATATATCAAACTATTTGAATATATGTATAATTTTGAATGTACTACCTTAGAGAAATTACATTATACAGTAGAGCCTCGATTATCCGCGAGTGCCGCGAAAAAATTATTTAATTACGAACCTCAAAAATACCAATGTTAATCCAAGCCAACAACAGGGAAAGTACAATAGGCCCTACAGTGCGAAGGTCGAAAATTACTGACAGGTTTTTTGTGCATCGTAATCCTATACGCCTTCTCGGAATTTGTGGATGAGTGGCAGGCTCTTGCTCTGCAGAAAGGTTTCGGCTGTACTGTACATATTTTAAAAGTTTTGCATATTATGTTTTTTTGTATAATAAAACGTAGTTTTTATGCTGAATTATATTTAGTCTTTTTTCGGGTTATCCGCAATTTTTACTATCCGCGATACCCTTGCGGGGCCTTGCCACCCAATTCCGTGGATAATCGGGGCATGTCTGCTTATATAATTATCTACTGTAATTATATAAGCAGACATGCCCCCCCCCCCCCCACACACACACACACAAACAAACAAAGGCACACACAAATACGATTTGTAGAATCCGTCTAAACATTTGTTTAAGTCCAGGAATTTGGAGGTTTTCTATAAAATTCAATGTAAATCATTCCTCCTTTACTTTTATGATGTATGAAAAATGATATGTAATATTTGTATTCTATATCACACACACGCACACAAAATGTATCGTGTAGGTAATTATACACATTAAGTCTACGACAATGACTGGGGAAATGAATTGTTGATATTGATGCGAGGTTGAGAGGTTTCCGATTGGTCAGTTATCTGTCCTGTGATTGGCTGATCGGGGGACCAATCAGCTGCGTGCGAGCGAGCGAGCTCTAGAAGTCGGACCACACAGAGATCTAGAGAACATTTTGAAATCCGATCCCATTTGTATATAAACCTGTACATAATTGTAAATAAAGTGTGTGTATGCTTTAGACTAAACCACGACGTTAGTCTCCGTCATTTCGACCATACATCAGTATTCAGTGAAAACAATTGACTTTTTTTTTATGTTTGTAAGTTCACATGAGTGGGGGAATGAAATGAACTGTTGATATTCAGTGAATAATCAGCAGCGTAATTAGGATGTAGAGCCGTCCCCCCGTAAAAATTGTTGAGGGGCTCCCTTCAAAATACTGTTTTTCATTTGTTGCAAAATTTGATAAAGGAACAAAGTAGGCCTACTGATTTTAAAAAGGTTGAATCTACTGATTGCAAAATTATATATTTCTCTTTTCTAACTTTGTTGTACATCCAATATGAATATGAAAGCTGTTAGAATATTAAGTATCGCTTTCCATGGAATAATATTTTACTAAAAGCAAATTTGCAAGTTCTTTTATTGTAGTATCTTTAGCTATTTATCTGAGGAAAAATTTCTGAGAATCACTGGAATAGTAATTTTGTAAATTTTCGGAATTAAAAAATTAAACGATTTGGAAAATTTGAACAAGCCATCAAATCTCTCATTTATTTGCATACTTATATTGTATTCTGAAATGTTATAAAAAAACGTTAGCAGATTCAAATTGATAACTTTCAGATAATCTTCTTATTGGCATTTATTTTAATTTTATGTTTGTCTATAAACTTTGGTGCTATATTCCACTTTTTGCTTATTTCTGTGGTCTGTAATAAAATATTTATCTCTATTTTTTTTAAATCAATTGTAAGTTCATTGGAAGCCTGTGTTGCTTTCTAAAAATCAATCTTCTTTTGTAAAATTTTTGAAACCTAGTTTACGTCATTAAGTAAAGAATACAAAAGCAAATAAAAACAAATTCAAAATTTGACAATTTTGAATAATTAGAATTGTGTCCATTTGTTCCTGTTTTTTTAGACCTTTTTCAAGGAATTTCTGCTAAAGATTGTATAATGTCTAAACATCGAGCGTTCACTATTTTTAAATAATCTATTCTTAATGGTCATCTCGTGGGATTCCATTTTAGGCTTCTATACAGAGTGTAGCTTATAATAGCAGAAGCCTTACACCCACGCTCTGTCTGTCCGTCCGTCGCCAGAAATTTATATCTCATGAACGACGTATGCAAGAGACATGATGTATACCTCGTTAAAAAGGTCTTGCCAAGACTAGCTCACAGCAGTTGAGAACTCGTTTCTAGCTTGTGTGATTCTAAAATTATAAGTCTCCTCTAGAATTTGATCTGGGTCATTCCACGTCAAATCACCCGATGAGTTCACCACCCCATCACACAGATTTTTATGAAAATTTATTTGCATATAAGGAGTCATAAGATAAGACATTCTGCAAAATATAGGATTTTTAGGTCAAATATTTGCCGAGATATTAATTTTTTTTTATTTTTTTTTTTGCCACGCCCCTTTTTTGACGTATTTTCTGAATATCTCATCTCCTAATCAATCAAATAGAACCAAATTTGTTTTC
>JAFIDM010005346.1:4710758-4737562 GCA_023159025.1 Thereuonema tuberculata
TTAATTTTACATTTATTTTGTGATATGTGAAGATGATGATGATTAATAATATATCTAGAAGGAGTGAAATGAAGAAGAAATATGGTATGTACATTTAAAATACTTTATCGTCAATTGTAAATGAGGGAGAGAAAGTCTATCCTTCTGTTGCATGGGTAGAAAAAAACATGTTCTTTTGTGCAGGCTTTTTAAAATAATAAATCTAGCCTATTTCTATCCAGACAGGCCCCTTTGAGTTTGAATCATTACGTCTTGCACTTGCATTATCAAGATCTACATCCATTTGCTGCACAATATCATCGTATTTTCTCTGCTCTCGTTGATTGTCAACGTTGAGTTCCAAAGTCTCAGTTTCAACATTTTCATTAATTATTTGTCCATCTTGTGCAGAAGATGGAGCTGTAACTGCTTTATGAACAGTGTATTAACATAGTATCCCAATCTATACTCCCTTCTCTTCTCGTCTTGACATGGAACCCTGGACGGAATTCTCTCTCTCGGGAGTCAAAAAGGGACTTCCCAAATGGAACAGCTACTTTGTTGCTAACATGCAATAATATAAATACACTGTTCCTGTTAAATAAAAGTACCTTTCATTAAAAAGCCTCTTTAAAAAATAAAACTTACTCTTATTACAAATTTTACAATCAAAACGTAAACCACAATATGCACAGTGTACGTATTGGTACATATTTTTCTGCGGGAATCCTATACAGTCGAGCTGCGCTCAATTATGAAGTGTCTATTACAGCATCTGTGATTACCCGAATATTAACATCAGCACTGAAGTGACGGCAAACCCTTTAGACCTTTTAAATTATATAAACGCTAATAATTTAAAAATGAGTTCATTTCCAAAAACTAGCGAAGTTTCTTCGAACACTACTGATCATGTCCGTTCCTGTAGAAATAACAGCAAAAAGGACTTTTTCTACACTACAAATTATTAAAAATTATTTAAAATCTGCTGTGACTCAGTACCGAACGTGTTTCAGTCTTGGCTATTGTATTAATGGAACGCCATATATTAGAAAATTTATACGTTTGACAAAATAAAAGAAGAATTTTCTAAGATGAAAGCCCGGAAAATAAAGTTTTTGACTTTAATCTCGCGTTTAAGCTCCAGCATCACGAATAGAGCAAAGAGAGACAGTCATTTGAAAATGAGGCTCCTCACATCAATTTTTGACTGGCCTCGGACAGGTCTTTTGGCTAGTTTTTAATAAGTACTTTTCTCTAACATACACCTAAAAACAGGCATTGATTGCTTTCTTTTCTGTTGATGATAGAAAGCAGTTTCTGAATTTCCAAAGTTCTAGCTTGGTGGAAGATCCCTATCAGCGAAGGGGGCCCCGGCATTCGTCCAGTAATTACGCCACTGAATAAAGTTATTTTTTTATTTTTGTAAGTTCACATCATGAAAAGAACCTTTGATATTTATTGAAAATTTTTGTCTTTGTAAGTTCACATCAGTTGGGATATCAAATGAACACCAGTAAATATTCAATAGAATATACAGTTTGAACACAATTGTTCCAGGAGGCTGTTCGAATTGCGATTCGTACGAATGCTGAATCAATTTTTCGCATAGGAAGTAATGTAATTGGATTAATCCGTTCCGGATCCACAAATGATGTTTATTCAAAGCTTTATAATAATATTTAATGCATAAAATCATGCATAAAAACCAGGGTTGGGAAATAACGCGTTATTAGTAATGTCGTTTCTAAACAGTTACTTTTTATAGTAACGATCGGTAACGCCGTTATTTTTTTAATTGAGCAACTGTAACTCAGTTATTTTTATTTGTAACGGAGTGATGAAAACGAGTTACTTTCTTTGTTCTTTTTTTGGGTTTACTTTCACATCAAGTATTGAGAGGTTTGGCAAGAGCTGTTTTAAAAGCGCCGTATCAGTTATCGTAGTGTTGCTTAAGATCTTTTCTAAGTATTGTTGTTCAACAATAATTGGAACTAAAATATTGTTGTACATAATAATGCCACATATTAATCTGGAGGCAAAAACTAGGGTGTAACCGGCAGGGAAGTGAGAGAATACGCAAACATTGCTAAAAACTTCTACGGGGTTTTTGGGATACAAGATCTTTTCTGAGAAGATTACCTTAGAAACTAAATCCCAATCTCATCTGTGGTCATATCCTAGTCATTGTTGTTTGAATCATTGACGAAGAAACATTACTTTTCCTAGTCTCTTGAGTTGATTACTTCAAAATGCAGAAGTATACTGAGCACACACTAAGCATTATAAATGCAAACTTTCATTAGAAACAAATGTACTGGGAAAGAAGTTATGTTGTAAGTAACATAAATATATATACTAAATATATATTTCAATATATGTACAGTATGTATATTGAAAAAAAAACGGAAATTATTGCGAACTAACGTTTCCTTTGTTTGCGGTGACATCATTCTAACCAACCCCTTCGTAAAGAACTACCTTGATATTAACATGGATTGGTTTTGATAGTTATTTATTATCTTTGTTTATACTTTGATAGTTATTAACATTGCCGTTGATACAATTTTCAAATGTTTCAGTTTTCATAATGTATTTTTTGAAATCCCTTCCTAAACAAAGTGTTTTTATTTATTTATTTATTTATTTATTTATTTATTTATTTATTTATTTATTTATTTGGCTCTTGATACCTATATAATTAATTTTTTTGTTGTTTTTTTTTTATCTGATATCAAAAAAGTAAAAAACATTCGATCTAAAGAAAGAAACGGAGGATTTCAATTCCTAACTGTTTTTTTTCGGAAGTAGCTTCCAATTTGAGGAGTGGTTTTTTTTTTTTTGGTTTTTTTTTGTTCCGAAATAAATAAATTGTAATAAAAAAAAGAAAGAAGTCAAGCGGGAAGTTATTGTACGACGAAAATAAAACAGAACAGGTTGAAATCTTTAAACCCGTAGAACAAGCGGAACGCCAGTGTGAAATTCCATTGAGTAATTATTGCTCAAGGAAATATGTCCAAGAATATTACATTAAGTTTAATAATGGAATCAAATACGATTTATTTATTGCTCGAATTGCACAGATTAATTCCCAAACAATTCTAAATACACGTCAATTTAGTTGCATTCTTTTAAATGAAGCAAAAATAAAATATTACAGGAAATACGGGTTACTTCCTGTCACAGGATAAGAACTCCAAGCAATATTGCTCAAATAATTTATGTTAATAAGTTTTGTTAAAATATTCATCACATGTTTTATTTGTGTGTGAGTGTCTTGATCATCTGTTGACATAAACCTAATAGAATATTTTTATGAGAATAAAATTTAAATTTAGTAAAATTAAAAAAAACATAAAAACAAATCAATACATAGGATTATTTTGTTGTTTTTTTGTCTAGATTTGAAATTTGGTTAAAGATTGTTGGACTAAGTAAAATTTGAGTAATTTGATCCAAAAAAAGCCTAATGGGTTCCATTTTTCTTCCTCCTCCATCCACTTTTTTATTTTTTTTTGTCTTGAGAAGAAGAGATTTCATTATTGGAAAGGTTTAGTCAATGACAGTAGAATTTTCTCGAATCCGTTGTTAGATTAAGAAGTTCCCGAAAGATCTTAAGCTTTCTTTGAAATGGTGCTCCTTACAAAAAGTTTTCTTTTTCTTTTTTCTTTTTTAACATGGTGTAAACGAGACAAAGAAAAGCTTATTTTTAAATTATAATATCTCTGAATGTAAAAATTAGAAACTTCTGAAAAAAAAATATTTATATCGGGGTAAATTATTTAATTTGTGTAAAGCGGATGTCATCACATCAAACCGCACGAAAATCCGTTTCTGAAATAACAGGATTACATTTATTGTTAGATCGTCTCTAGTCCATAAATATACATACCAAAATTCAAGAAGATCCATAAAACACATCAAAAATTCAAATCAGGCGGTGTCTCCTTAATAATATTTGATATAAGGAGACACAGCCTGATTTGATGAACTTCCATAAGAAGGACTAAAGAGTTATTTTCTTCAGTTATAAAGAATATCACCGTTACCTTCCGGTCGCTGAAAATGAATTTTGAATTCGTAATGTTATGTACTGATGAAGACAATGTTTTTATTGGGTTGTGTTCGAAGCAAGAGGAGAAACAGGAACGGAATGCTAATACGTCCTCATACACATTCAATGGATGCCATACATTTTTTTTTTTTTTTTTTTGAAAACAGGAACGGTTTTTTTTGCAATGAACTATTTAAAAGCTAAGAGAATGCAGTAAACGAAAAAGGTAAGTTTAATTGAATCGACAGGCCTTGAAAAAATGCGAAGGGCTTGTTAGATTTTATTCTTCATATTTGAGTATTTACTTTTCCCGTAAGCCCTTAATGTTGCTAAATCATAGAATAAAATGTTCCCAATGGCGAAGGAATATTGTTTCACTAAATTCATCTCTTAACGAAAAACCCTTTTATTAAAGGAATCATCTTACCTTATTCTTCTAGACACAATTGAGAGTTCATTTTAAACATATTGAAACTGTGGCTTGATATACTGGTAAGTATTAGAGAAACTTATACATTGCGCTAATAGTGAAGAAAATTATATAAAATTCACTATTGCCGTATCCAAAAACAGAAGCTTGGTGGACATGAATATGAATAGACGTCTGACTAGGTTTGTTTTTTACATCGATGATCAAGGATGTGTTCATGGAACTACCGCGATAGTCTTTCCTTAACAGCTAACATTATATGATTAAGGTAATAAATATCTGAGGGTACCTTCGTTTTTTTCTTTGTAATAAATACCTTTCAATTATTTTGGAGTCACTTGAATCAACTGGAGGCATTAACTGTTGCATTTTTATATTGAAATGTCTGAGATCAGGGCCGGTCCAAGATAGGGGAGGGGAGGGGCGAATCTAGGCGGTCGCCATAATCAAAAAACCTACGGAAAGTAAAAAAATATCAGTAAAGCCCCCTCCCCACCAAAAAAATGGAGTAAGACATTCCACAAATGATAGTCTGGAATATTAATGTATATAACCACAAACAGAATTCAAAAAGTTAAAAGATTGTTATAGCCTATCTTAGGAATTGATTATTTTATTAGAGACGTGGCAGGACAGAAGACATTGAAACCTAATGGCTGGATAAAAAATAAATACCGGGTAATCGTAATTAAAGTACCCTACGTAATACTGTCTAGAGCGATATGTGGCAGTCTAAACGCAACGAAATTTGTTAGGGTGACATTTCAGGACACGCGGCCGACATGTCCTGGAAGAAAAAATATTACCAAAGTCACCACTTGTAGCGCTGTAAGCAAGGAAAATGCAGTTTCATTTGCGTAAGCACACATATTACAGCCAACTTCACAAGCTGGATAGCCCACGATGGTGAGCACCATGCGCATTGCTTGTAAAACTGTTTTACTTCCTTCCGTTGTAAGCAATTACATTGAACCAGTGACTCCACAAGCTCTCAGGAGAAAGATCACTCGATTCGACTTCTAGGAGTTCAACCAGGTCGAAGGCGCAGTCGTTGAAGAAGTTACCACAGCTATTATTGAACAGTCAATGAATAATGTTGAAGGCTCCAGTAATACATGTGCAGTGTCACAGCAGTGAATGTATCCTATGGCACAGAGTAAAAGGTATTGAGAAAGGTAGTGCATTGCTATTCGTATAAGATCAGCCATAATCAGCAATTGTTTGCCGCCGACAGGAAAAATCGACTGACGTTTGCATTAACCTTCTTTGCCAGAATGGAAGTAAGTGTGTTGTGGCCACGGTATACCTTCTACGGTATATACCTGAGCGACGAGGCACATTTTCACCTCAGCGGAGTAGTGAACACCCACAACTGTTGCGTTTCGGAAATGGATAAGCCTCAAGTTTTCAGCTGATTCTTTTACACTCGCCTAAATTTGCAATCTAGTGTGGAATCACAGCCACATTTATTTTTGGACCATTCTTCGAAGAAGCGATTCGTGATGGCTCTATAACATGCTCTGTGACGACCCAGAGATACCGAGAGATGCTCAACACCTTTGTCGTATCCCATGGCTGAAGTCAGCCACTTTGTTGCAAGATGGGACGCCTCCACATATTGAACTCTGTGGCGTATTCGACTGTACGACAACACTTCATCGATAACAGAATAATTAGTCGTGCGTGACACCTTGTCCTCCCAACCTTAAAACTTGTGATTTCTGCTTGTGATATATTGAGAACATGTTGCAAGTTCAAGCCTTGAAACATAGTACCATACTGAATGTGAGCAGCATCACAGCGGATCAGTTATGGTCGGCCGTTGAACAGTGTTCATCGCCTTCAGGAATTGCAGCTTCAGAATGGGGACCACATTGAGCAGTTTCGCTTGCATCGCTAAGGGCAGTATCTCCGTATAGTATTAGTATCTTTTACAAATAAAATATGTATTGCATTCAGAGTCACCAAGTAGCATATTGGTGACTTTTACTACTAATTTTTTTTTTTTTTTTTGAGATGTCGGCCGCATGGTCTGAAATATCAACCTACCAAATTTCGTTGCATTTGGACTGCCACGTATCGCTGTAGACAGTATTGAATAGGGGTACTTTAATTATGAACACCCGGTATAATTGATTCAATAAATATGCAAGTGAAATGTACAGTACATCGAGGAGAAGACCAGTTGGACATATATTATTAGGATGGAACTAAACCAAAGAAAGTATTAAATCCCAAAGAAGTAAAAAAGGGTCTTGTCATTGAACTAATTTATGATGAGGAAAACATATTTGATAGTAGCAGTGTACAAGAATAATTAGCAAAACAAAAACAAACAAAAAATATTAAGATATCTTAATGTTGGGATAGGAAATTTGGAATGCAATTCATATTAAATTGAATTGGAAGAAGATAGGCTTATTCTGAATTCTGAATATAAAGTTAAAAATAAAGAGGGCATAAAATTAATTGAACTGGCTAAAGAAAATAATTTAGAATTACTCAATGGAAATTGGATTTTATTGGTAATCAGGGGAGTTCAGTTATTGATTTTCGTTTTTAAATAACATATTCTTAAAAAAAAAAAAAAAGATTTTAATTTTGATTTTGAATCGGATTCCAATTTCCCATCAAATGCCAAGAAAAGATTTTTAGGTAAAGTAATTGGGAACGAGATTAGAAAGAAAACGATAACAAATATATTATTTGGAATAAAGAAAATTTAGAAATTATAAAGAAAAAAGGCCTTAGGCAAAAGTAAGTTAAACATGGAAAGTGGAACCGATATAAATAATTGGAATCAAAAATAATAAGAAATTGCTGTAAAGGGTGAATTATAAATAGGGAAGAATTTCGTGCAAATAATAGATTGGGTTTGATGAAGGAAGTAAAGAAAGGAAGGAAAAAATTAAGAGGTGTGATAATGACAGGAAAAGATTAATGTAAAGTGAAAAGAAAGAATATAATAAATTATGTAAAGAAAAGAAGAGTACGAGGGTTAGAAATATAGAAAAGTAGAAACAAATTTCAGAATATTACAATAGGTACAGAGTTTTAGAAAATAATTCGGCACTTTAAAGGGGCACAAGAACAGACAAGATATGGAGATATTTTTTTTGAGTTTTTAGGAGGGTAATCGTGAGCGAATTCTAAAATTAAAAGGATATATTTTGAGTAGAAAAGTATATTTTAAAAGATAAAAATATAGTTGATAATAAAGATATAAAAGAAATGTAAAATATCAATAACATTAAAAATAAGAAAACTCCAGAAACTGATTAAAAATGAAATTCTGAAAAACTTACTGTACAATTGGATTACAAATTAGTTTAATAAAATATGGGAGTTGAAACAATATCATAGAGAGAAGGAAGCTTATCAAAAAAAGAGATAAAAATCTTCCGGATAAAACATTATAGAGACATAACCTTTTAATATCACTTTTAAAATGTTTAGTGAGATAATGAACAGTAGAATAGAGAATCAGATTTCGGAAAATATTGCTTTAAGAGAAAAGTGAGACAGGTTTTAAGAAAAGACATTCTAACCACGATAATATCCGTAAATACTGAATTGAAAGAAGACAGAGAGAGAAAAGCATGGAACTAAGTCTAGGCATTGTTTGTCGACTTTTGATTCAATCGATAGAAATAGGCTTATTAAGATATTACATGATACTGGGATCAACGGGGAAATATTGAGAATTGTAGATGAATTAAAAAAAAATTATATATATATATTTTAGATTCCCATTTGGAAGCTGTTGTGTTAGCGACCAAAATCGGTAGCTATTGCGTTTGTCCTGTCTGTCCGTCCGTCCACCCCTAACAACTCCCGAACGGAAGGTCGGATCGACAAACGGATTTCATCATCGAATTTAGAGGCCCAAACACTGGAGGAATGGATTATTTTCAGGGACCAACGCCCCCCGATGTTCGAGATATTTGTCATTGTTTTCATTGGATTTCCGCTATTAGCTTAAATGTAGAAATGCAACCGTCTCATTTCAATTGTCAGCTATAGCTTGATGCTATAAGGAATAAAAGGAGTTCGTTTGTTTTCTGTACAACTTTTAATCCAACTAAAAACCATATCATCACTCATCTTTAAATTGATCTTTATTCATACATGGGAACCAATTTATAATGCAAGATTCCAATATTAATCTATCTTTTTCTTCTTTAATTTCAAATATCACTTGAATTTTAGGATTTGGATTATGTTGAACCTCTTTGCAGTGGTCTGTCCAATCTGATATTTTGTCTCTATTATATTCCTAAATGCCATCACGTGTTCCAACATTCTTTCGCATTCTTCCATTGCTCTCATAATAAATCCTCCCACAATATCATTGAGCTTATAAGACACCTCCATAATATTCGTAATATTATCATTGACTAAATCTTTACCGGTATTCTTTCTTATTGACCTATGACCTCTATAATATATTATCCTTATGTTCTTTCCTTGGGATTTTCCATATCACACAACACATTTGGACTTTATTTCCTTTGACCTTAACATCCAACATTAGGAGACGCAATGATTTGATGTCAATTCCTTTGCATTCAAAGAGGAACTACACAAGTGGTTCGAGACTGAACCATTTATCCAAAGCTCCCATTCTAACAACGACTGGGCTTTGACCTGGGGAATAAAATCATATTAAAAGGGGTTACAAGAACACTGGAATATTCTAGATCATAGATTGTATATCATTGCTTAGGTTTTTCTTTCATTTTTTTCTTTCTAAAATTGATTTACATTTTGTACACCCCCCCCCCCCCTTTTGCTCAGCAGAGTCACGATCATTCAGATAAGTGAAATTAAATAGGAAAAATAAATAAATAAAAAAGAAAAGAAGGTATAGTTAGCGTAGCAACTTTTGAATATTCAAATGAAGGAGTATGGAAGAGCTTTATAAAAAAAATATATATTCAAAAGAGAGTTCCCTCGTGCTGATGGTAACGTATTACTCCTAATCCTAATGTTAAACCAAACTCCATCTTTCTCAACTGACCTCTGAAATTTAATGTATAATTTTGGAGTTTATTTAATCACTAATAGAAGAGTGGACGAATATGTGTATTTCAATTCAAAATCGAATTCTGAAACTCTTTGTTTCAATCCTTGTAAATAAACCAAACCTATAATAACCAGTTGTAAGGAGTTAACGTAAAAATCAAAGTGAATAAATGAATTAGGTTCATTGATTAGGTTGCGTCGCTACTTTTTGTATCTATATTATATAGACAAAGATAAACTGTAGGCCATTCATGTCCTTGGATACCTCGGATGTTTCAAGCGATTCTCAACCAATAGTTGAGGTCGGATGGTCAGCCCAACGCCCGCCCGCCTTTAATTCCGAGTAAGAAACCCATTCGACAGATGACTGAGTGAATCCTAGAATCCGTCTGGAGGAGAAACAACAGTGAAAAAATATCCAATTACCTCCTGGAATTGAACCCTGGCTCCTCCAGTCTGCAGGCCAGCGCCTCAACCACTGGGCTACCGAACCCATTGATAAATATTTAAGTATTTTTTTTAGTTCCCTCTATTTTTTCTTACTTTTGAAATTTTCTACTTTCTAAGATTCGTAGGGGACTGGTAGCTGATAAGCACCAAGAAGAGAATTGTCTAATTTATAAACCTTTGTATAAAAAGAAGCCGAAAGAATCTAAATAGGAATTGCGTAGTTTAGTAAGTTAGGAAGGACAGCAAAATGTAGAAGGAGTGAAAGTGACACTGCTTTAAGATGAGGAGGGTTAAGGTAAATTTAAATTACTACTGTATATTAAACAGTAGGAGCTATTTCTTATGACTAGATTTAGACAGTTATCCATCGCGTAGCAAGAAGGGGACATCAAACTAATCATGCTCATATTACAATTTGGACCATTAATAAACGTCCTCTGAATTATAAAGAAGCGAGGAAAGTCGCGGGTAAGTTTTGCGGGATGGAGCAATAGAAATCAAAATAAATGATTCTATGAAAACAGTTTTACGTGCCTAAATTACGAATAAACTCTGGCTAACTATATTGGTTTTTTAAAAAAAATAAAAAATAAAAAAAAAAGCATTTGTTAAAAGTGCGAAGAGCGTCGTTTGACGTTAGCAGACGACAACTTCCCTAATAAGCTTCTAGGCTTCACCACTAGGTGTAGTAATGAGGTGTTTATATAGCTTGAGAGTAGCCAAATCAGTCTTTTAACGATTTCCGATAAGGAACGATATTTTAGTAGGGAGGGATTTTCACTTGATAAGGGAACCAGAATTTGGTAGTTCCGAAACGTGCGTAGTGGTTTTAATGTTTTATGATTTTTATTTGGACTAGTGCCAATATAGTTAACAAGAGTTTAAATGGTTCTATATTTTAAATTGGACCATAAATAAGTTAAATATCAAATTTTGTATAAATCCGTCCAAAAATAAATCCTATTTTTAAGTGATGCACTTGAAAATAGAGGAGAAAAATTAGTTCTCCTGCTACTCATAAATAAAATAATGATAAAAACAACGAGGAAAGAACAGTTAATGATAATTATTTCTCGTAAAATCAAGTTAAGAAATTTGAGGAAACTGAACAAAAAGATTGTGAAAACTTGAAACAAAAACCAGAAACCTCGTTTAATCTGTCTTTGTAGGGCTGTATGCAAATCAGTTCCTTGAACATCAAATAAAAAAAAAAATATTTTGTAGAAATAACCCACAAGAAATAGGTTGTTTCAGGCATATTAGGACGGTTAGATTTAAAAAAATAAAATAGGCTGCATTTTTTTTGTTTGAGAGATTCGCGCCAAATAAACCCCTGTCTTCACTCCAGTGAATAATTTGTCTTTCTTGGAGTAGGTTAGAACAGAAGGGAAAAGTAGAATGAAGGGAAGCCCTGCCTTGAGGGAGTCTAACTGACCCTTTCTCTCTGTCTCAAAAAAAAAAACTGCAAACACACAATTAACTGCCCATTCCCTCCAAAGCATTTCAACTTGAAATAAATAAAAAAAAAAGCTCAAAGTTCAATTTTTTTTTTTTTTTGATAGAAAATCAAGAACGTTGAAATTAAGTCTCAAATACATGCTTCAATTGAAACTAATTGTTATTTTGTATGTCACTTGTAAGATTTAATTAAGATGAAAAAAAAAATGGTAGAGATTGATTTATTTCTTGAATCAAGGAAGTGGAAAGCAAAAAAACACCAATAAACTGAAACCAAAAAAACTCGCAATTAATTGTATGTTCATTTTCCTTCATTAGTTTTATTTTTTTGTTATTCTTAAATGATTTCACTTTCCAACAGTGTTTCAATTACGTTGTAAAGGAAGGACATCTTTGAAATTGCAAAGAAAAACAAAATAATGTGAGTTATAGATAACTGTAGAACGGAATTGAGAGCAGCCTATTTCATTTCTATTAGATGTTTTGTTGTGTCAGGGTGCGCATCAAGTGCAAACTTCGAGTCCGAAGTGTCCGTGCACAATAGAGCTCTAGGATTGCCATCATGGCGAACTCCTAAAAAAAAGTCATTGAATTTCTAGGGAACAGATACTGAGGTGGTTTCCCGTTGCCTTCCCCAGGAAACCAGTAAGGAATGACTCCAGATATGAAGATAAAGATGAAGAAGCAGACAACACAGAAAACGATTTTTTTTTTCCAAACATCCACACCGATGCCGGGATTCGAACCCAGGCTTCGACACATTTGTCTCAGGGCAGATCAGTGACTGGGCTTTGCCGGAACGGCATTAGATGTTCTGCTCCTTATTAATTCTCCAACATTCTTAACTCTTTCATTCCTTTACTGCTGTATCTCTCAGTAATTTAGGAATTTTTTTTTTGCTTCTACAAAGAAGCATTTAGGGTTTCATATCTTTAAAGCATCTTAGGACGTTTGAGCATACCAAGCCTTACAATTCCACTTGAATATTTTGTTCTCTGTTTGTCATTAAGTCAAAATCACTAGACAGATTTCCATCGAATTTCGTATTAGCGTATTTATGGTGTAACTTAAAATGTAGGATCCTTTATTTCGTTTCCTTCTAAACTGATCCCTGAAAGCTTTCGCTGAAACTACTGGAAGATTTTTTAAAATTTGATACGATGCTTATTAATGAGCACAATTATTAAAATTGTTTTGGTCACCAACATTCCCTCCAGCCCTCGAAATGGATCCCACAAGGCTTCAAGCTTGGTCCCAACTATGGGATAGAAATTGTGATTTATATCTAAGAATAATGATTATTGAGCTTGCGAAGTCTGATTATTCCACTTTAATATTTTTGCCCTCAGTATTTGTCTATTTGTCTATTTGGAACGAGCATTAGGTTAAAACTGCTCATCAGATTTATATGCAATTCAGTAAGTAAAGTATTTATGATTTATGGCTTCTCAGCGGTGCATGTTCAATCTCCTTTAGGCGTTAGAAAACTAATTAATATTAATTAAATATAAATACATATATTTTTAATAGTAATTAATATTCCTAGTAATTTCTGGAATTTCTAATTAAAAGGAGAATTAACAATAATCAATTCTCCTAGAATACGTTGACAGGAAGCAGATGGGGTACGGAAATAACCAAAAGAAATATTTTGAAGTCTAATTTGAAATAAAGTGAATTATTTCTGTTATATTGTGAGTTCGCTCTTCACGCAACTAAATGATAGAATACCTGTACGATATATAGTGTAATAAAGCGTTTGGTTAAGGAAGTCATCACTTATAGCGAAAGATAATATTAAGAACTTCTTCAAAACCAACAAATGCTGTTCCTTGGTCAGATGCAACAATGGGACAAACTTCAACAACTCGTAATGATAAAACGGGAGTGATACAGAAGTAGTGAGATAGACATACATGGATTTTAATTCTGGACAATGAAACGAGGAATTGAATTATGTTTATATGAATTTAATAGTTAAACAAAAAGGCTTATCTAAGAAAACTGAATGCATTGACATTGAAACGGCAATAGTACATCGCATGCATAACAGATGATCTATTCAACGCCTTCTCCTGCCAGTTGGATATATAGGGTCAATATACATTTTTTCTTTTTTTTTTTAACGGGCAGATGGATCAATATAATGTTTCGTGATAGGATTTTTTGAATGTTTGAGAAAAAGAAAAATCGAGAAAAAGTGAAAATTAGTTTAGTATTTTTTTTGGATTCATGTTGGGATTCCTTCATTAGAATTTGATTCTTCTACGGTGATTATCTCGCCTTGTGAGGAGGCCCTTGAAAGTTGCATTCAATACAAGTCTTATTCGTAAATTTGTATTGTACTATTAAGTTTCCATTTAAACAAGTGTAGCCTACGCACGTGTCTAGCAGTTTTTGGATTTTTTTTCGCCTGTAAAACTGACACACGGTCAGCCTGGCTTTGATATATTTACCAATCAATCAACTAAAGTCTTAACTGTTAATCTTAAATCCGATTTTAACGCTAATAATAAGTTCACAAATCATGATTTAAGTGATTATTATACAGATAAACTGTAAGAAAGTATTTTTAAGATAAAAATCCATTAATATTATAAAAAAAAAATATTTATCATTGTGCTTTATCATTTTCGAATTTTGTCTGATTGAAACGTAATCCTACATTTTTAAAATAATTACCTGATTTTTTTTACACCTGAAGAGTGATTCAGGCATAATTCCGAAAAAGAATGTCAGTTAATTTCTGAGTCAATTAAATAACGACTCCTTGAGAGTTTTTAATGAAACATAACATTTCGTAAGTGAATACAAAAGTTAAGGCTTCGTTTCTATTAAGGGAGTCGACGTCTGATACATTTAGGGAGAAGTTAATAATTAGTTGATAATAAGTCCTTAATCTACAGTCACGAATTGCTATGTAACTCAACTGTTTTATAAGAACAATATCAATGCTGTGAATTATTTTTCCATGTTGGTATATTTAACACCAAACGCCGTATTACACACTGATGGATTGAAAAGTGTGAAACAATCACTTAAAAATTAGGAAATTTGTGAAAAAAAATGAGTCTTTTTCAAAAAACTGTCAATTTAGAAAAAAAAAATCTATACATTGAAGTTAGGCTGTTTTTTGGTAAATTGACTGTGGTCGTAAAAAAAAATCTGTTTTTGATTGGAGCTAATTCTGTATCTACCACATTTCAAATGGAAGTAAAATATAGACTTGTTTTCGCCCACCTGTAAAAAAAAAAACCAATGCAGGGAATCAACAGATGGTATTGAAGATTACCTTGGTATCTTTCATTTTTTTTTCTCCAGCTAATCTATAAAAAACAGTTCAGACACTAATCCATCACTGGGAGTTCAATCAATAGAATGGCTTTAAAATTAAAGATTAAATAGAATTAACTCTTAGATAATAAACGCTTAGAATTGAATAAAACAAAATCAGAATATTGTGGTAATTCATAGTTTCCGGCGGTGCCCTCGCGTAATTTCCGCACCCCAAATTTTAAGGGCATATTTTGGATTTTTTTTTTCTCGCATAATTTTCTCAGTGTCGAATAGAAGACTGGTCAGTTATAATGGCAAAGGGCCTCACCACGCTTGCCATCCACCCGACCATAAAACGTTTGCTTTCGTGAAGGTCGCCTCTCGCTTACAACCCCCCTTCCCCCCGACTGAGGTTTGCTACAGCTGTGGGTAGTGATATATCTCGCAATTGGTGTACTGGTTTGCTATTTGTAATGAAAATGAGTGAAAAGCAGAAGCTTACCGGTAAATATAGTAGTTACATGATCAGTTTTAAAGTTCGTGTAATTCTGTATAGTTACGGAGAAACATGGGAACCGATGATTTTTTTTTTTTATTTCTCGCATAATTAACGCATCCCTATTTATAAACCATTTTTTCCTCCAAAAAAGTGCGTAAATTACGCGAGTTAATACGGTATATGTCTATAACATTTACAGGCAAATTATAATCCCAAAATCAGAAAAAGGAATAGCTATTCGTATTTCAATAATTAGAAAAATAATTAATATGTAATTATTATAAATTATTATACTGTTGACTGCGCATGTGCAAAATCTTTTTATTCCACTTGAACATCCCTTCCCCTCCCGCCTTTGTTTGTCCACTTGTCTATTTATATGCGCATTACGCTAAAACTGCTGAACGATTTTTATAAAAAGTGAGTACGTTGTTTATTTATTATGCATCATAAAATATGGGCCCATATATTTCGATCTTTCACTCCTTTCATCCCTGAAAAAGAACAACCGAAATCTGTCATTTAAAAAGGCTGGACTAATTTCTTCAGATTTTGATTTGTTTATAATCCAATTGAAAATATGAATAAGATAACTTGGATCTGAAAGAAGAGTGGGCCAGAATCATTGGATATTTTGGAGAAGGCGATTCCATGGCTTTCTCCAAAACATTGACAAAGCAACAGCGTTCATGTAACTCTCAAACATCTGACGAAGGCTCAAGGAACCAAGCCGAAATATTGAATCAACTTCAGCCGGAGAGGGAAAGTCCCTCATTAAAGATTGTTATTTAAATATGCAATTATGTGAGCACAATCATATTGTCCCCTCTCCCCAGGCCATAAAATTGATGCGGATCGCTTTGTCTTCAGTCTCCTCTATGCGATGGATCACTGAGCCTATATCTAATACAGTAGAGTCCCGATTATCCGAGTTAATGTGGACCAAGACTAACTCGGATAATCGAAAAACTCGGTTAAAGCGAAAATTGTAAATAAAATAAATCGTGTAGGTTTAAATGTACATTTTAACAAATACAAAAGTTATACAGATACGTAATTCATATTGTTACAATAACTAAAGACTTCTTTTACTTAAAAAAGTCCTTAATTGTTTTGTTTTTTTTTACGTTACTTTGGCGTTTTTCTGCAGCAATGTTTCGCCATTTTTTTAAGGATACAGGATTGCTGGTGTCGCTTCTTCTTGTTGTTCTATATATTCAACAGCACTTTCGATAGGTTTTAGTCCATCTGTATAGGAGATTTTCATATGTCGATTTTCATCGTCACTGTCTTCATCATCATCGCTAAATTCATTTTTCTTATTGATGATCATTTCATCTGTAAGTTTTGTTGTTCGTCAGCGTTTATCCACTCACGTATATCCTCTTCGTTGATTGGTGAGATCAAGTTCAGAATTTTTTTCGATAGTTTTAAAAATGGAAAATGTAGAACCAAAAAAAAAAAAAATCCTCGAAATATTTGATATCTCGGTTAAAGCGGAAACTCGGATAATCGGGGCTCGGATAATCGGGGTTTTACTGTAGTTAATATTAAAATATTCATTTAAATTAAACAGTTAATAATGAGTATGCACTGTGCTAAGCAAAAAAAAAAAAAAAAGAAGTTAGGACCAGGAAACATTTTTTCCAATTGGGCTTGTAGTGAATTAGAAGGATGAGAATTGGATGGGAATTCATGATGGCCATCAATTTTTAGAACGTGTTCAATTTTTTTTGATGGCTGTGTGACTGGTTGATGGGGAGCAGCGCCACGGTGGCGAAATATAGAACCCTAACTAATAGCTTCTATGTAGCATCTAGCTGAATCAAAGTTCTCCCAATTTTTTATTGAAAATTCGAGGAGTTTGAGAAATTGAGAGTCTGCATTTAATTTCAGTTATAAATGACTGAAAACAATTTACTGATTCATCGAACTACGCTTGGCTATCGTATACAATAAGAAACATGGTGGTTGGCAACTGTTCTGTCGCTTCCGATAAACGAAGAGCTCTTTCACATTCATATCCACAGCAATAAGATAATCCCTATTGTTTAGAACAGTAAATGATAAACATTGTTTTATCAATACATTATCTATTCAATACATAACTGTTCAAAAATTATTTTAAATTGCTTAAAACAGACTTCTTTCAATATAGCCGAAATGAAAGCAAAAGATTCTGGGTAAATGAGATTCCCATGAGCAGGGGTGCCCATCCCCCCCAAGGATGATGGCGCACTCCCCCCCAAACCCAACCACTTCCCCCCCCCCCTATAACAATCTTATCAGGAGTTTTACTTACAAGCATACTCTTCCAGGGGTCCGGGGGCCCTCCCCGGAAAATTGTTGAAAAATAACTCCTCTAAATAGTTTTTAATGCTCCTCTGGTCCTTAAATCTTAAGAAAACATTTAGGAACAAATTTTAAAATTTAACTAGCATATATCAATAGCATATATCAATAAAAGCTGAACAATTTATTTTGTGTGAAAACTTCTTAAAAAAATCTTTTAATTATTTTGTACATATAAATTGTATAGGTTTTCATTTTATAATCATAAAATTATATTTTCGTATTCCAACAGCAGGTTTCAAAAGAGGTCGTCAATAAATTAGAAAAGTAAATATTATACTGAACTGCTACAGCACACAGCTGAATCCTGGATCTTTCAACCAGCCTGTCTATTACAGGTACCTGCAATAACTAATTTTTTATCTAAACCTATCTATGAATTGTAAAAACAATAGGATGTTAGGGTAAATAAGCCAAACATTTAAAATTAAGCTTTACCTTTAATGAAGATAGATCAGTTTAAATTTAGTATTTTATATTGTAAAGCACTAAGACTAAGAATGGTAGGCCAAAAAGAATTTTTATAACAAATAATAAATTTACAATATTACACTAATAATGTACAGTACTTGCACTGGCTACTGGCATGATATGGCAAGATCATTCTTCTGCCCCCTATCCTTCATAGCCTTTGTAGAGCAGTAGTTTTTTTTCTGTTTTCACTTGATAGAGCAAACTTCTCTATGATATCACTCTTGGGAACTGATTTTAAGATGTCTTTTTCCTATGCAGGACCAGCATGTCAGAGAGCCAGATATCTCCCATACTGCTTCTCAGTCTAATTTTAACAAGCTTTAGTTTGCTCATGATTCTCTCAGCTGAGCAACCTGTTGCTGGCAGAGCCAGAATTATCTGATATAGCATTGTTAAATATGGAAAGCCAGAGATGTTTAATAAACACTTATAAGGTCTGATAAAATCTTTCTTGATCCATTGATCCAGATATCGTTGTTTGTTTGTATTATTTGTTTGTTTATTGTTGTTTTTCTTCAGAAGAATCTTGTGAATCTTGAGTGTCACCTTCTTCTTTGCTTTGACTTAGACTCTCGTCATTTACATCATTTGAACTTAGCACATCTACTAGATCAATGTTTGCATAACTTACTTTATATAACTGGCTAAAGACATCAACCTCTTCATAATGTTCTTCAGCATCTAATATTCACACAAGTCACTGACAAGAATTGGGTTTAGGATACAGCCCATGTTTTCACCATATTTTAGTAACTTCAGGAAAGCGATCCTGTAGCTGTAAATTCAGGGAGTCAAGTAGTTTAAAGAAGACTTCTGTTCGCATTTTTGTCATTGGATCTGTAAGGGTTTCATCGATGACAAGTTCATGAACCTTTCCTGTTGCGTATTCTCCTGTTTAAAGTTTGCTGGAGATTATGTTCAACTGCAAAGCGATTGATGCGATCCATCATTTTGCTCCATCCTTCGTCGTTTCTCAAGGTTTCCAATTTTGAAATGTTATCAGAAACCACAGTTGGAACAATCCCATAGTCAATGTTTTTAGACTGTAAACAAACAGTCACTGGCGCAAGAACTTTGAAAAGTTCTGAAGCAATTTGCATGGTTGCAACTGTGTCATAATCGGATACTGCTGTTAGAAGTCCTTTTGCTGATGTTCTTGAATCTGTTTCAGATTGAGTGTCGTCAGATACGTCTTCTAAAGATTCTCTTAGCACATCATAGCAAGATATAACTGTGCTAAACTGGCAAAAACTGCACTTCACATCTTGGAATTAATGAAAATGCCAAAAAACTACAAACTACAATAATTCGTGACTGTTCCAGGATTGTGACCACAATCTAAACCGGTGACTGGTGAAGGAAAATGTGGGTGAGAAGGTGGAAGGGGAACGTTGACTCAGGGTTCTAAAAATAAACTCAAGATAAGGCGCATGCGCCCTCTCAGCTCCGTCTTCAAAACAAAGGTGTTGGGTGAATGAACCGTGCTTAATTAAATAGCCTAAGCCTTCTAAACTTGCGCATAACTTAAAATCTAACTTGCCGTTTATTTTTTGCAAACTTTCTTTAGGACTTTTTAATGGTGCAATAGGTTTGCAAAAACGAATAAGTAAGATAGAGTAATTTCTTAATTATTAAAATATTGCACTATTATTTACCTTTCTTCGGTTGATGGTTTCGTAGCAGTTGATGATCCAAATTCTTTACTCAACGTAGGGTGTCCACGTGGCTCAATGTAGTCCAAGGGCCATCACCTTCTTTTATTTCTGTTATTTTATAATTGATGTCAATATTGTTTTTGACCTTATATGAGTGGTTTTTATTACAGTGCTCCAACCACTTGTCGTTTCTGTGCACCGTATGCACATGAGCTCCAAGCATTTATATTTAAACGCTTTTTTTAATTTTCGAGGCATTGTTCTAATTGTTTTGAAACAAAGTTTAAAAATATAAGCTTCTCAATATTACCAAACAAAACAAAACAAAAAACTCGCTACGGCTCAACGATCACTCACTACCTGTTAGCGCACTGACTTATCTGTGATGATGTGCAGTGCACGACTGAAGGTAAACTGTTACAAGGCACAAGACGAGGCGTTTGGGATTGAGGGTATACCGAGTACACCGATATTACTTTTAATTAGGCCTATCGTCTATAATCAAAATCTTACGAAAGGTATGAGAGTTACTGGGAACTAGTGAACATTTTATAACTTTGTGATTACTGGATACTAACAGATTTTTTTTTTTCAATTCCCCCCCAAAAATGTTCATTTCCCCCCCAAAAATTTTGTCAATGGCGCAACTTGCGCCATCTGTCCCCCCCATGGGCGGCCCTGCCCATGAGATTCTCACTATGGAGAAACTCCATAGTGAGTTTTGATGGGAAACGGATGGCCTCGTTCAATACCTCATTTGAAGTTGATGGGAAACCGGTGAAAAAATGACGGCCATCAAGTTTCCATCAAACTAAAGTTGATCTTGCTAAGTATGTAGTTTCGTCATTGCTATGATCGGAGGAGAAAAGAATTAAAAAAATAACCCTTAAATGGAAAATTCAGACCAATAAATATCTTATGTTAGAATCATCTAGAAATTATTACAAAATACTGTCAGTTATTCAAAATGTGTAGTGTAATATATATTGAATGGCCAAACTCGAATGATGCATAATTTCGAGTTTAGCGATGCAAAGATTTCAATTAATCATTTGCAATTTAGAAATTTAGAGCGTAAAGAATATAAGAATAAAATTAACTTATATTACTAAGCCGGACAGCTATCTGAAACTTAAAATCCCAATACAAATTTCAGAAAACTGTTTCTGTGAATGTACGGCGTTTAATTATATTCACTTCATCAGCGGCATCTGGTGTTAAATTTTGAAACTAAACTAAAATTTGGAAATCACTAAAACGCATTATTTAGAGAAATTTGCTCTTTCTTATTGTAAATATTCTTTTTTAAGTTTTTTTAATTTTATATCTTTTTTTAATTTCTTTTATATAATATACATTTTTGCTTTTTTTAAGTTTTTTATACTTTTTTGTATACATATAAATAATAAAAATAAAAATAAAAATAAATTAAAAATTAAAAATTAAATAGATGACAGTTATCGAGTCAAACTCAAAACTTCCTCAAATAAAGGATTTAATTTTGAATTGTCATAAGATAACTTAAATGATTATAATTTAACAAATCCTATCTTAAAGAATAAAATGATTAAATAAAATTATGAATAATTTTAACTTTATATTTTTTATAAATTTGAAATTTAAATTTTTTCTGAAATTGTAAAATATATGTATTTAAAATTTTATTTGGAAAATTATTATTTGTAAATTCATTGATAAGATAATTCAAATTATCTAAAAAATCTTGTAATTTAGAATTAATAATAAGATATCTTTTGAGTTCTTGTATGAATATATTTTTAAATAAATTTAAACTCACATTACTTGTAAATTTATGAAACCTATTTATTTTGAATGGAAATAAAAATGTTTTATTAAATAATTTAATATATGGAATTTGTTGATGATAATGTATTCGTAAATCTAAAAAAATCAACAAATTCAGAATTAATATTAGTTTGTTGTAAATTAATAATATTTTTATAAATTTTGTCTTTTATATAATCAATTTGAAAGTTAGTATTAAAAATAATCAAATCATCTATATATCTATAAATTTTAAATTGGAAAGGGGAATTAATATAAAATTGATATTCGTAAGCCAATAAAAATAAATTAGCAAGAATGCTACTCTAATTTACTCCCATTCCAATTACCTTTGATTTGGGAATATATTTCATCATCAAATTCAAAATAATTATTATATAAATTAAATTAAAGAAAATTAAGAAATTTTTTAATAGAAATATTAAATAAATTAGTTATATTAAATTCTGAAATTAAAAATTTTATTTGTTGTAATAAAGAATCTAAAGGTATATTTTTAATAAATTTTCAAAATCTGCAGTAATTATATTAAAAATTTTATTATTATTTACATATTTAATAACTTCATCATGATTATGAATAAGCCAATAAAAATCAGGATTAATTTTGTTTTTAATAATTTCATGTAATTTATTAAGAAAAATTTGTAAAATAATATTTGATTGTTTTAATACAGAATTAGTTGTACTACAAATCATTCTAAATTTGCCTATTTTGTGCATTTTTGGATTTAGAAATAAATAATTTAAATTTGATTGTATATATATATATATATATATATACAATCATTTTGTATTATTAACCTTTTAATAAATTAATCTTTTCCATGCTAAGCTGAATGCTAGCGGGGATTAATTATTTTTCACCCTTTTTTATTCTTGATTTTGTTTGATGATTTTTTAATTCAGGGTCATTCTATGTTTGTCCATTTTGTATATTGTCCCATTTCACTGAGCTAGATATACTGGGCGGATTGGACTGATGAGAGGTCAACAAACCTCGAAACAGTACTGTCTCCGATTCCCAGTACAAATACCAAAAATAGCTCAGTGAATATTGATGATTTGTTTAGTTACGTGCATTCTTTGATTCTTTTAATGTAAAAATGTTATCGCACGTTATATACATACAGGGTGATTCAGAAGGAGTTACCGCCACATACGGAGCTCATTTATGATATGATATTTTGAGCACAAAATTAAATTTAACCCCGGTCCTAATCTCAATATTTACAGAGTTACAATAATGTGAAGGTTGGTTGTAAAAGACCTCTTTCATTAGTTGGAGTAAAGACAAATGAGAAATAAAGAATGAACTTTTCAGAAATAATATTTTTTTTTTGCTCAAAATGTTGTCATAAATGAGTTCCGTAAGTGGCGGTAGCTCCTTCTGAGCCACCCTGTATGTATATATACATTAAAAAACTGGTTTATGCGTATTTAAAGGGGAAAATTTTAAATTACGCATAACTGAGAATTACTTACAACTCAGGTTTAACTTTATTTGTAATTAAACTGAAATAAGAACGCTCATAATAAACATTTGTGTATTAGTTTATATTTTTCAACATATGATATGCATAATTGTAAAACAGTCAATTTCAAAATTGTGTATTCATTTTCATAGAGGTTTCCTGATTTCGTGTTTTAAGAAACTTATGAGATTGAATAAAATACTGTATCTATACCCATTATACAATTACAGTTCTGAGATAAATGAAAAGCAAATATTCACCAAATTTGCACTAATTTTCTATCACATTGTTTCTCATTTTTCCATATCTGCAAATTTTCCCTTTTGTGAACGGCTGCGCTTTGCAGATTTTGAACCTAACTCAACATTCTTCTAAATTTGACTCCTTCTTACTAATGACTGCATGTAATATAGTTTAATTTATATTTAAGCTACTCGCTATTTCTAGTTTTGATTTTTGCTGGTTGTCTTTCACTTCTCGAATAAATCTCACTTTTTCCTCTAAAGAGTAACTTTTATTCCTTCTATTATCCATGGCTGCAAGAGAGAGACTGAAGTAAATGAAGGGAACACATGTTTCATCAATGAGAAAATTCATTCAGTTTTTGTCTTTGACTGATCTGTCATTAAAACCGCTCAGAAACCTTATTAACGCCACGATTATATATCGATAGGGAATGCCGAGCTGTATATTGGTGCACCTGGGGAATATTTATAGTTGAAAATACATACAATTCAATCTCGTTTTCAAAAATATACTACGTATAAAAGAGAGTTATGTGTAACTGAGTTACGTATATCTCAGAAATAATTTATATGTTTCGCAAGAAATAATTTATGTGTAATTAAATACAATTTTCGCCAGGACCTACAAACAATTACGCACAAACCAGAAGTGCGTACAACTGGGTTACTTATAAACCAGTTTTTACTGTATATTTATATAGATAATTGTGTTGAAATATTTGAAAGCAACGCACTTGATTAAAAGTTAAAATATATTAAAAATACAGTCTAATGTTAAAGGTTGTAATTCTATCAAATATAAGGGAAACTCTTTTCTTGTAGATTATAATAATCTATAGTTAACAATCTATTATAGATAATAATCTGTAATAATAATAATGTAATCTAGATAGAACAAATCCATCACCGTAGAGCCCATTTTACTATGAGCTTTGGAAGTTGGAATCAGGATAGCAAAGGATACAATCCTTCCAATGGTAATTCCGATGTAACAAACCCCAATTGATTCCAAAAGACCAACAATATTTCATAAATTATCGCTTTCTTAAGACGAAATAATCCTTTCCTAAGATATACAAGATATCTGTAGATAAACTAAGTAATTTACTTATTTACTGAAAATTAATAATGAAGCTGAAATCGCACTAAGAAGTTGCTGCTCCTTCTGGAGTTGAAATCAGAGATTGAAATGAAAACATACGACATCCACGCATTGGAACGAGTGATGAGGTGTCCATAAGGGAACCACTGGAAGTATTAATAGATGTATCAGATAAAGAGAAAAGAAAAGATTGAGAACAAGAACAAAAAACACAGACACATACAAACACCTCCGTTAGGGTTTGCTTCCTGTTGATGTTCATCTTCTGCAATTTCTCGATTTTGTAGATGAAGAGATGTTGGTTACATGATTCAAATAAAAACAAAAAAAAACAGGGTTCTACAACTTTTTTTAAAAATAAATTTGTAAAATATATAATAAATTATATTAATTGTAATAAACACTTAAAATAAATGTATCTTCATGAAATTGTATTGCATATATGTATACAATAACATTACCCGTAATTTTTAATGGAAGGAAAAATATAAAATAATAAATATAAAAGAAACACTATTTTGATGCTGATAATTTCTTTCTTCTTTTCTATCCTTCCTTTTTATGCTAGAAATAAAATTTCCTTCGTATAACAGAAATAGCTACAGTAGAGCCCCGATTATCCGCGGAATTGGGTGGCAAGGGTACCGCGGATAGTAAAAATCGCGGATAACACGAAAAAAGAGACTAAAAATGAGGTGTAAACACGAAAAAAAATATTTCAGCATAAAAACTACGTTTTATTATACAAAAAAAATAATATGTAAAACTTTTAAAATATGTACAATAAAGCAGAAACCTTTCTGCAGAGTAAGAGCCTGCCACTCGTCCACAAATTCCGAGAAGGCCTATAGGATTACGATGCACAATAAACCTATCAGTAATTTTCGACCTTCGCACTGTAGGGCCTATTGTTGGCTTGGATTAAAATTGGTTTTTTGAGGTTCGTAATTAAATAAAATTTTCGCGGCACTCGCGGATAATCGGGGCTGTTTTGTACTTTTTTTTAGAAACAAGGCTTAACGTGCAGATGAGAATATTAAAGAAAAGAAGCATCATGCACTATTGAAAATAAAAACAAAGCAATTCATGCCATGAGCTTATCAACGAAGTGGAGACGTTTCATCATTATTAGGAATCCTCAGTCGAGTATGGGTTCCACATATTCTTCATGCCTTCGAAGTGGTAAGTCTGACTGAAGATTGATAACAATGATGAAACGACCGTCTTAGATTCCACTTCGTTCATAAGCATGAATTTGGTTTGTTTTTGTTTTCATTGGTGCATGATGGGTGATTTCCCTTTCTTTAGAATTAACTTTCATTTTTGTTCTTACCAAGTGAGAATTCTGAAGCTGGTACACCAACCTAGATATAACTAGTCTTTCTTATTCTAAACATATTAAATAAGCCTTATTAACTGTAGGCCTCAAGACCTTTCATAATTTACAGGTCTATTAAATAACATTATTTCACAATCTAGATCTTTTTTTCATTTATTGTCTTGTCTTCAGCATTTATCTTATTTCTGAACAAACAGCTCGATTTCAATTTTAGGGAAATAACTTCTTGAAGTAATGAGTTCATTTATTATTTCCGTCTTCCTTTTCATTTTTTGTTAGCCCTAGCTGTTCTCTAAGAATACATTGATTTACATATTTTTGAACATTAATGTGAGGCTTTTTTAAGTAATTTCACTGCACTGATTTATTATTGCTCACGTGATATATGGAAGATGTCTTTCTATATTGGTAAAAATAGCTTTTTTTAGATGGAAAGAACAAGAGGAGCCTGAAAGAAGTGAAAGCCTACTTTCCGTAAAATGGAATCTATTTACTAAGCGCTAAAATTTGTTTGATTGTCTTGAGACAACGTCGCCATTTCTCAACGGATCTTTGCCAAATTTGCCACGGAATTTCACTGCATCCCAGAATAATGCATGAAATCCAGATCCGGACTAAGGGGTGTGAACACGGGAACGAGTGTCGGGGAGTTACTTTCTTAAAGGGAACGCATATCTCTGAAACCACTTTAGTTGGAAAATAAAACCTCCCATGACTGTTCTTTGTCAAAATCTAAAACATATACTAGTTATATTCCACAAATTTTTGATATTCGCGTCCTCGTTGGATTAAATGGGATCGGGGGAAGGGAAGCAAACTTCGTTGAAGGGCACGCATTTCTCTGAAACCAGTTTAGTTGGAAACACGAAAGTTGACCCTTGAGCGACATTATGATCACTTGCCCGGATCCCAAAACAAACTTGTTATGTCACTGGCGATAATTCGAGGTATTATTTTAGATAATATATGAGGACATGTTTTTTTGTACGTAAATGTTCGCTATTATGAATTCTGTCTGTTTGATTCATATATTCCTGCATTAGATTATTCATGTACGGCAAGGGTTTACCTTGAGAAAAAAGAAACTCATTGCCGGAATTACGTCATTTAACCTATAGAGATAGAGATTTCCGTATATTTCAATGTTAGCATAGTAGGAATGCTTTGCTACATAATATGATACAAT
>JAFIDM010005346.1:4747562-4776848 GCA_023159025.1 Thereuonema tuberculata
GACTACCAAACAGGAGCCCGAAAGCTACAAGTTTTAAGTATGTTTTTTAAGTTTTTTTAAAGTTTTTAATCAAATTTTTGTGTTCTGTGTTTTTAATAACAATTAATCGTTTCACACACTTTAAACTTTTATTGCTCTAAGTGAATAGTTAGCCCTGGGTCTCGTAGACGATCGGATGTGGATTTTTATCTTCAAATTATTTGTATTTATTAAAGTCCTTCTCACTAATCGTTTGTGATGATTCTATTGTAATAATGATACTCATCAATTGTAAAATATATTGTATCATATTAAGTAACAAGCCGCGCTGGTGTGGTCGAGCGGTCTCAGGCGTCGGTCTGTCGTGAGATAAATGTGCCAGCGCCCGGGTTCAAATCCCGGTAGCGAGCATGGATGTTTCAAAAATTTCCTTTCCTGTGTTGTAGCCTCTTCTTCACTTTCTCTTCGGTCTGACGTCATTCCTTAATGGCGTCCTGGGGAAGGCCACGGGAAACCACCCCAGTATCTTTCCCTTGTAATTCTAGGGAGTCTGCTAGGGGTTCGCCGTCTTGGGAACACTAGCGCTCCCTGGAGCACGGATGCTTCGGCAACGAAGCTCGCACTTCGGTGCGAACCGACCACACACACACATTAAGTAACAAAGCATTCCTACTATGTTAACATTGAAATATACGGAAATCTCTATCTTTATAGGTTAAATGACGTAATTCCAGCAATGAGTAAGTTCCGTTTCTTTTTTCTCAAGGAAAACCCTTGCCTTACGTGAATAATCTAATGCAGGAATATATGAATGAAACAGACAGAATTCATCATAGCAAACATTTACGTACAAAAAAATGCCCTCATAGAAATATGTTATTATGTAAAATATAACCTCAAACTAAAACAATTATCACCAGTGACATAACTAGTTTGTTTTGGGATCAGGGCAAGTGATCATAATGTCGCTCAAGGGTCAACTTTCGTGTTTCCAACTAAACTGGTTTCAGAGAAATGCGTGCCCTTCAACGAAGTTTGCTCCCCCCCCCCCCCCTTTAATCCAACGAGGATGCGAATATCAAAAATGTGTGGAATATGTATCTTTTAGATTTTGACAAAGAATCATGGGAGGTTTCGTTTCTAACTAAAGCGGTTTCAGAGATATCGTTCCCTTCAAGAAAGTATTTCCCCCCCACCACTCGTCCCCGTTTTATACCCACTTTATCCGGATCTAGATTTTATGCATTATTCTGGAACAAAAAAAAAACAACTTAATTCTAAAGAAAGGGAAATCGCCTATCATGCACCAATGAGAATAAAAACAAACCAAATTCATGCCATGAGCTTATCAACGGAGTGGAGTCTAAGACGGCCGTTTCATCATTGTTATGAATCTTCAGCCAGACTTACCACTTCGAAGGCATGAAGAATACGTGGAACCCATACTCGACTGAGGATTCCTAATAAACAACTCATTGTCGCAGACTCCACTTCGTTGATAAGCTCATGGCATAAATTGCTTTGTTTTTATTTTCATTGGTGCATGATGGGTAATTCCCCTTTTCTTTAGCATTCTCATCCGTACGTTAAGCCTTATTTCTAAAAAAAAAAAATAGCTATTTCTATTATACGAAGGAGATTTTATTTCTAGCATAAAAAGGAAGAATAGAAATGAAGAAAGAAATTATCAGCATCAAAATAGTGTTTATTTTATTTTTATTATTTTATATTTTTCCTCCCATTCAAAATTACGGGTAATACAATTCCTAACAGAAAAGACGTAAGTTCAGAGGACCATTAGAAGTTGAACTTTAATTGTGATTATTTCATTGGTTTTCATATATTACTTAATTGTGAGCCTAAGTAGTAAAAAAGTGTGTTGATGAGGGGCTACCGCACAGGAGCCCGAAAGCTCCATGTTTTATGTATATTTTTAAGTTTTTTACAACTTTTTAATCAGACTTTTGTATGTTGTGTTTTTAATAACATTCACTTAGAGCCAGAAGTATTCCGAAGCTACGATTACTGAATTACTTTAAGATCAAAGATAATTCTTTAACCATGTTTTCATGAACAATAACAATCAATAAATAAAATCCTTAAAAAAGTTGCTACATTAATTTAAACTGCTTATCTTTCAAGCAATTGATGAAAGCAAGCTCATCCCTTATTTCTACACTTAATCAAACCAACAAAGAATTAGCAAATTAACAAAAAAAGTGTAATATTAAAGTAAACAAAAATTTACAACAATGCATTTCTTAAAGTATATGTTGACGTTTGATTAATAGTTTACCTGAGTTATAATAAGCTTATTATTTATTTAATATTATTAATGTAATTTTTGAATAATAACATAAGTTGCTATTTATGGACAATTTTAAAGATTGTTTTAAATTATATTCATTGCTTCTTATTTAAATTAAGAATTAGAAAAAGGAATTATTAGATCTATTAATATAGATATTACTGCCGAAGCCTAATATAACATATAACATTATAAAATAATTTTTAATTAATAATAACCAGATAATTGTACAATGATGATAAAGAAACTAAATACGAAAAAAGATTCAAAACTTTTAAAAGTCTGTTTTTAATTCATAAAAGAAAAACATGCTGTTTATAAAATTAAAAACAGAAAACAATTAAAATGTCTTTTTATTTTGTTTTAATCAGTTTGATTGCAAAAACAATAAAAGAAGCATCACCTATACATTGAAGAAAATGTAGAATCAAAATTAAATTAAAGAACGAAGAAATAAAATAGTTACGAGAGGGGGAAAAAAAGCATCTTTTTTTGAAAATATCTGAAAGTAGAATTTTTTTTTTTAAATGTAACCAGTCCTATTAGGTGTGATGTACCGGGAGGGCATAAAATAACATGAGGTGTTCAGAGCCCTCTAGCGAGGAATGTATTGGACGAATCATAACAACATTCGGTGGACATACAGACTAGAACATGCGGTTTCGATTTCTAAAAAACAAAAACAAAAAGTCGCCAACAGGGGAAAATGTGGCGCTGTTCACGCACTAATTTGCATAACTGCGTGACGTGTAGAGCGATCATGATAAAAAGAAAGGCTTGGAGAATTCACATCACTCGGCGACGAACTGCCTTTCGATGGATCTTACCTTATGTGACCGTGCTTTGTTAGTGAAACTATATTATCAGCGGGACGAGTGCTGCCCTTTGGGAATTTCGACGGTTGAAGACGCTACGAAGAGGACCGATGAGCATAAGAAATCCACGAAAAATAATTCAACGCTTTGAAACTACTGGAACTCTAATAGTGCAACCAGGCAGGGTACGCAAAGCTATCAGTCACCAACACGTTGAAGAAGTTGCAACTGCTGTTGTGGAAAAAGGAGATGACGAATGTGCATGGTACCAGCAGTGCACGGGCAATATCCCGGCAAACTGATATCCCATACTCAACGGTGCGGAAAATCCTGCATCAGATGTTGAAGTTTTTTACCCCTGTCATGTTCAAGAATTGCACCCTGGCGATGCGACCACCCGCATTGACTTTGCATTAAGATTCTTAGCAAGCAAGGAAGTGGATGAAGCATGGCGGATTTTATGGAGTGACGAAGCGCACATTTATTTGAACGGTGATATTAACACACACAACTGCCTCTACTAATCCACACGTGGGACTGCAGATGCTTATCCATTCGCCGAAAATGACGGTGTGGTGCTGCTTTACGTCATCGTTTATCATCGGTCCTTATTTTTATGAGGAAACTCACCGAAGTGGACCAGTGACCTGTTCCGTCAATGCTGCACGGTATTCGGATATGCTAAAGAACTCTGTGGTTCCACAACTGCAGCAAAGAGGATGTCTCGATTCGATCATCTTCATGCAGGATGGTGCACCACTCTACATCGGATGTCAGGTACAGCATGTGTTGCGGCAACATTCTCTGACATCAGAATCATTAGTCGTCTGATCTCAATCCTTATGACTTTTGGCTATGGAGATTTCTTAAACGCATTGTGTATCAAGGGCATGTTCCCGATATCCCGACGTTGAAAGATCGAATTATATTACAGGTGCGAGAAATCCATTCCGATATGTTGCGAGCCGCCGTGGAACATGTCGTGCACCGCATGCAGCTCGTGGAACATCACAATGGTGGTCCCATGGAACCTTATTTGTAATTACCAATAAACATTGTCTACATTATTATGAAACATGATGGGTTCTATCTCATTTGGCAATTACTCATTCATTACTCATATGTACTACAACCTTTGCAGCGCCACATATTCTCCTGTTGGCGACTTTTGGTACTAATTTTTTAATAAAAATCGAAACCGCATGTTCCACTCTGTATGTCCACCGAATGTTGTTACGATTCGTCCAATACATTCCTCGCTAGACGGCTCTGAATACCTCACGTTATTTTATGCCCACCAGATTAGTTATTCCAAATTAATTGACTAAATAATTTAAAATTTACGTAATTTTCATTTCTTAAACCAAAATTATTGTTTGGTTTGGGAAAATTAAAAATTCTTAACCAGTTATTTCTAGTTAAAATTCCAGTAATACTATATTGTTTTTTATTTCTATAATAAAAAAATACTTTTTAGAATCGCTTTATATGTATATATTTTTCTTCAATTGTCAAAATTTTGTGAGTATTTCTTACTTTTAATTTTTCTTCAGAAGATTTATTTTTAAAATTAAATAAATGTTATCAAATATTTTAAAAATTAAGTTATTAATATTATTAATTTAATAAATAATATTTAAGAAAATCCAGCTATTTAATCCGTAGTCCAAAATGGGATCAACCAAAGCTTTACAAATCAACAGTTTGTATTTAAAAGGAAAAGTATGTTTTATATGATAAAATATATATGTTAAAGAGTATAGTTAATTTACAATATAGGAAATTGAGTTTCCCAATTATAATTATTATCAATGTAAATATCTAAATATTTTTTACTTTCTACGTGCTCTAAAATCTTGCAATTAGTTTTGATATCAATTTGTCTATTAAAACTGGGACATTGAAAATCATGTAACGCAAAATGTATATTTTTGATAAATTTTTGTTTTTATTTTTTATAAGTATAATTTTTGTTTTATTTTGATTGATTATCATTTTGTTCGTATCAGCCCAAGTTGAAATGTTATTCAGATCTTCTTGAAGATGATAATAAGCAGTCATTTGATTACAACTTACAATTAAAACTCATCTGTATATATAAAAATAGAAGAATACTTAATATTATCTGTAATTGAATTGATATATAAAAAAAAGCAACAATAACCCCAGGTTTGAGCCTTGAGGAACACCACTTTTAATATTATATAATTTACTAATATTTTTATTAATTTTGATTCTAAATTTTCTATTAGTTAAATAATTTCGTAAAACTTTATTCGTTTGTTCTCTTATGCCGTAACATTTTAGTTTATTTAAAAGTATACTGTGGCTAACTCTATCAAAAGCCTTCGAAAAATCAATAAAAGCTACAGAAATAAAATTCCCATCATTAAAGTTTTTAGTAATGCTGCTATTAAGATCTTTTAATAATTTAGTAGAATTATTAATTTTTTTGATAAAATATTGATTTGTATTTAAGAAGTTTATAGTGGTAATAAAATTATAAATAGAATTTTTTAAGTAACTTTCTATTATATTTGAAATATTAGAAAGCAACGAAATAGGCCTATAATTTTCAATGTTATCATATAGGCCCTACTCTACCCTTATAAATGGGAATAATATAGGCTATTTTCCATAAATTTGGATACATAGAAGTTTGAAAATATTATTAAACAATTCAAATAAATATAAAAGAAATATGTTCTTTGAAATTTTTGATTACTGTGATGGAGATGTTATCAATTCCAGTAGAGTAATTCGTTCAGCAATGTTGTATTGTATCTAATATCTGATTATATGTTGGAGGAAGTAAAAAGATAGAATTTATATTTTTAAATTCATTATCCTTTTCGTTGCAAACACTTAAAATATCAGAGTTAATGGCCATTTTTTTTTCTTTTTAAAACTAAAAATATCAGAGAAATTTGAAAAAACTTCATTTATATCAAATTTATTTATTTCGGTATTTGCGCTTATGATCTGTTAATTTTTATGACTGTTTTGTGTTGTATATTGTAAATAGCTTAATTAGTCTAATTTTTTTTAATGTTATTAAGTTAGGAATAATTCATTCTAATGAATGACAATATTTTTCAATAGTTATCTAATTACTTTGTCCATCTCAGATGGACAGGAACTTTGTCTTTCTTCAATGTATTATATTTTTGTTTAATTTCAATAGATACATACTGAGATATTTTTTAAACATATATTTAATTCAATTATTACTTTGTTTCAAATGGGACATGAAATAGATCGACTGGCCCCAATTGTTTATTATTTTTTTTCTTTCTTTCTGGTTGCACCAATCTCTTCTAGTGAAACACTTCCCCCATTGACCTCCATTTCCACTTGTTATGACGGGTCTCCGTGACGTCATCGCCATCTGCGTTCTACGTCATCAAGGTAATTCTTTATAAGGGAGGCCTGGCGAGACGGACCTGTTCAATCAGTCGTAATGTCTCTGTACGTTCAGTTCCTGTCAGCCGTTTTTCTTTTCTTATGGATCGCCCACGCTGTCGATATTGTACCAGAAAAGTGTGGTAAGTCCTCTGTCTTTGACTCTGCTTTGCTCAAACTTACGTGTTTCTCTTTCCTTACAATGTAACAGAAGAACAGCATTCAATTTGTCCTTCAGAAACTGGTTTTGCATTTAAGATTGTGGTCGAAGGCAAGAAGGAACTTTCGTTGCAGAAACGTATTTAATCTACGAATCAAAATCTTTCTTTGGAATCAACTTATAAGACGAAGAAAATCGATAAAATCGTGCTTCATAAATAACTTCGAATATATTCTAAAATTCAAGAAAAGCAACACTTATTTTCATTCACTGTTTAAGAAAACAAAACCAAAAAAAACAAAAACAAAAAAAACCCAAGATTTTTAATTGGATTTTAATTTGGAATTAAATACTGAGAAAAAAGATATTGCAAGAATTGGTATTAGTTTGAGGATTTTAAACTTCCTTAGGTTAGTTTGGTTTTATGAACTAAATTCTTTTTACCATTTTTATGAAATTATCATAAAAAAAGATAGAAACTTAGTTTTCCATAACTCTATCATAAATATTACTTCTAAAGTTGCTTCTATAGATTCTACAGCTAATTGCGTTCAATAGTGATTAATTAAATGTGATTTTAATAAAACCCGGTGATGAAACATATTAATACTGTGTTGAGAGTGGATAAATTCAGAGAAAATTTTTATTAAATGAGGAAAGAAAAACAATTCTAAGATTCATTTAGATAAAAGATTGCAGAGTAGATTTGTTTTTTTTTTGTTTTTTTTCCTAAAAAAAGATAAAAATTAGTTAATTTCGGGTATGTTTGTCAATTTCTACTGTTTTTATCTCAGATGTAGTTCAAATTAAAAAAAATCTCAGAACGTATTGAAAAACTCAATAATTAATTCCTAATTTATATTTCATTTCTGATTACAACCATTACCTTATTTCCTTTCCTTAAATTTTCAATTTTTTTCTGAAGATTTTTAAACTAGATTTGTTTTTGAAATTCAGTAATGATTACATTTCGAACCAATTATTCAGTAAATAATAAAATTGCTAGGAAGTTTTTCAGTACGCTGTTCAATAATACGGTTAACTAATTGTGGATTTGCCGTTTTAATTTGGGTCTAATTAACAATCAATGATTAGAACGAAATTAAATAATAATAGACCATAATTTCCTGTGAAATTAAATAGTAAAATATAATTGCTAATTTTTGTGATTTGTAATTTGTTTGATAATTATTTTTAACTAGATTTAACAGGAAAAATAATAGTTCATACACATTCATATTGAATTAAATTAAAATATTAAAAGAGTCACTTTCATATATTTTCCTTATTAGTGTAATTGCCTAACTAAGGATTTCTATATTAATTAATTTTAATTAGGTACTTTAGCTTATTTAATACGATAAATATTAATACTTATCCCATTTTTAATTTTATTTACTTGATGTTATTTAATTATTTCTTTGATTATAATTTAATATTTGATATTGACTTTTGAGTTTAGGACGAGAATAAAAATTATCGCTAGAAATTTTATAGTTTTATTTGTAACATTTTATTTGTTTTGATATAGAATTTTCTAAATTTTGAGGTATAGAAATTATATCGTGTTTCCTCTCAAATTTTCAGTCTTTTTAGGCACAATATAAGCCCACGATAAGTCAGAAACAAAATCTAAGAAGAAATTGACTAAGTTTTACTGGTAGCAGTTACATTTTATCTCCAAAATGAGATTATGATGGTGTAATGTTGCTTTTAATTACTAAGGGGCTCTTATTTCGATTCAAGATATAATAGGTTTTTTTAAGGAGAATTAAGGAAAAAGTATATTTTAATTCTTTCTCAATGAAAATAATAAAGTAACATGAGTAATATAAGAAATAAATATACAAATAAATACTAGATCGGATCTAACCTTTCTAAAATGAAGTCCACCTTTCGAAATCAGGTTGCTTTTAGAATTTTTATAATTTGTCAGTTTCATTAAAATGACTTGTTTTGAAGTTGTCGGGTTTAGCCTAAATTAAAAATAAGTTCACTCGAGATGAATTTCCAGTTGGAATCTATTTTTTTTTTTCCTTTCTCTGGTCCACTTTTGCAATGATTGCTTTTTAAGTTAAATAATTATCGAACTTGTTTTTTTTTTCTTTATGATGAAAGTCATCTTTTGTGCAATTCATCCTAAATAAAATAATAAAAAAACAAGAAAAGAAACAAGGCCACTTCCCCGCGCATTTCCTGCTGCCTTTCCTCTTGTCCCCTTTAGTGCTTCAATGCGAAGACAGAAAAAAAAACCTCTCTATATCTCACACTTACAAAGATTTCTTCCGGTAAAGAAGCATCGTGTGGTCACAAGGTCCACTTTTTCCAATTCATTTCAGTAGAATGCTTCGAAGGTTAAAGGAGAGAAAAAAGAATTTCCTTTTTGAAGCCAAGACACGGTCTCATTGCCTGCTTTGCTGTCGGCATTTCGGTCTGTGGGTCAAAACTTTCACTTCCGCATCGAGAAGGACAGGAGAGAAGGATTACAGCCACTGTTCCACAGAAGAATAACCGATTCACACTTGATCGATGATTGCATTTCTACTTTGGTTAGATTAATGACGCAGAAACCGACTTTTCTTAAAATCTTGCTTTATTTTTAATATATTAAAGGTTTCCGGGTTTTTTTTTTAATTAAAACATGATAATAAAAACCAAAGGGGCTTTTTTTTTTTCGTAATAAATAAAAATAATTCGCTAATACTTATTTAGTTGTTTTATTCTAATTAATTTTAATCGTACTAGACGGCTGCCCGTCACTTTGCTCCGGAAGACTAATATAATTAACAAGATTACAGTTTATGAATGAAAACGAACATTGTATTTATTCAAAACAGAAAAGCACATTACATCAAGTAAACAACAAACTAAAAACTTACAACTAGAACGAACAATAAATTAAAATTTAAATTCTAACAAATATACGAAATACAATATTTACAATTCTAAACGATATCTGCACACAATATCCTTGGTTTTACATTTTGAAATATTTTCCTTATCTAAAAGAGTTGTGATGAGTTGACGATGTAACAATACTCCTGTTGCGTGGCAACGCGCGTGCGACATGCCATTGTTGCGGAAATACGCACGCACTCACACATGCCCACACAAGCACTTTTTTAATAATATAGATTTAAGCTCGTGCATATATTTAGAGGATTAATATCCTTTATTGAAGACATAATAGAAATCCATTAAATCGGTTCTAATACTTTTGTGTAGCAATTTCTGTGACCTTCTTTCGCTGATTTCTCGATAAAGACCCAAACAGAAAAAAAAAATCAAATTAAAATTAGATTGTAACTTGTCCTTAAATTTGCATGTCAAATTACAAGAAGATTCATTTTTTGGTTCTAAAGTTATTAGCGAGGGCAAATTGAATCGGAGGATCTTTATTGGAATAGGAGGAAACTCCGAGAAAATCACCAAATCTGTGTCCAAAAATTGATCCAATTGAAGAATGAAGACCGAATGTGTTGGATCTTTTTACAACACATTGTATATATCGTTTTCATAATTTAACTCATTTTGTTTTGAATGAAACATTTTATAAGATGATTAAAACCTTAATTTAAGCTGAAACTGAGAGAAAGAAAAATATATTCAACTGTTTAGGGTAATAAAATATTATCATTATTATTTTAAACTAACATAAGAAGGCTTATGTTTTATTTTATTTATTTATTCATTTTTTAATTTCTATTATCAATGTTTTAGTCATGAAATTAACTTGATATCTGAATGATGAGGTTAACGTGGGTCAATTTTTTAGTAGATTATATTGTTACCATTGTGACAATACAATGGAGTGTTAAATTTCATCGTTTGGGGAAGAATGGGACTGAATTAGGAAGTATTAAATGATTGACGATTGAGGGAACCTCTAGACAAACGTGATGTATTACGAGGACTTGTGATTTCTTTTGAAAATATGTTTAGATAAAAGTGTTGGATCCTAGGCCTTTGAATGATATGCAATAATGTAGGCAATTATAATTATACTGTGGAAAAAAAGATAAATGGTATTTATATCTTGAGTAACATTGTAATATTATTACACTCTATAGAATCCAAAAAATACACGTTTATAACTGCTATGCTTATTTTCTTAAGTTTAATTTAATATTTTTATAATTAAGAGTAAATGTTACAGAAAAACTACATATAAAAGCACATTGAAGATCTACCTCAAGTGTTCAAAATGTCCACAGATCTCTCCCTGACGTTCCTCTCATCGGTCAGGAACAGATCTGTAAACACCCTTGTAATTGTGAGACAATCCTCTTCGATATCATGGCGTAACTGTTTGAGTGTTCTCGGATTCTTGGCGTAAACTTGTCTTTGGGGTAACCTCCGTAAGTAATAAACGAATGGGGTTAGTTCAGGTGAATGCGTAGGCCACTCAACACTCTTTCTTCAATTTGTGTGTTTGTAAAACTTTCATCAGGATAATTCTTACATCACGATGAAATAGGAAAGTGTCCATCTTCTTGCTTTTAAATTTTGCACGCTTTAAAAGACGAAAAATACTTGATTTTTTTCAAACGTGTATATTATCTATTTGTAAACAATAGAAAAGAAAAGAAATTGATGAAGTGTATACATTATTACAGGCCCAGGCTCTTATAGATACCAAGTATAAGATGAGGTAAAAAGAATAAACAAATTAAATAAGACTTGAAATGAATAATAACAATAGAACAAAGTATGGATAAACGAAAGGAATGTGAATGGATAAAAGAAGAGAGATAGATAAAGAAAGGAATTATATTACTTTGTTAACAGAAGATCAGACACTTGTTGCTTCTCAATTTGTTTAATTTTGCTGCTTTTAAAACGAAAGAAATAGAAAGAATATTTACTATTTTATTTAGAAACTTAAAAAATGAAATATTTGTAATAAAATTCGTGATTTTAATTTTTATTTTCATGAAAGAAATCGTAGATGGCCATTTGAAATGAATAAAGTATTTTCAAAGCATTTTTGATTTCTATTGAAAAAGTTATAATTGGATTTGGAAATGAAGATTATAAAATGTAACAAAAAGAATTGTTATAAATGTTGAAAAAAGAATAATTAATGAAATAAAATTGTTGTTTACTTAATATCTCCATATTGTAGAGATATCATCATACAATAATATTGTGCTTTTTTACAAAATATTTCGGGATTTTGTAAAGATGACAGGATTTGTGTAAATTTAAATTTATTTGGGATGGATCGTTCAGTGTAGATTAGAAACCACATGGAAAAGTGAGCAGCAAAAATTAAACAAAGTTAGTTGATTATTTATAAATGCAAGAGTTACTTGATTATTTTTAAATTAATGAATAAAATCTTTTTAAATTAAAGAATCGTTATCTGTAAATTAAATCCTAGTTATTCGTTTAATAAAGTGTCAGGAAAAATCTATTAATTTTAAAAAATAATAAAATATTTCAGTTGTACAATTTTACTATTAACTTGTTAAATAACTTAGGAAGTATTTTTAATTCTATTTTATAAATTGTTCTGTTTTTTTGATGTTTTACTACTGATTTAATATAAAACAAAACCATCTTCCACAATTTAATATAAATTATTTTGTTCTTGAATGACGGGTCCCACCTTTTTAAACAGCAATGCAGGAGATTACAAAAAAGTAGAAAAATTTCTAAGAGTTAAATAACGAATGATAATAATGATTTAGAAGTTATTTGATCTTTAAAAAAAAACAAAAATGGTGGAGGCGAGTTGTTGTTTTATCTTTTATTTGACAAATTAAATATCTACTATAGTCTGTCCAAAATTTCGTGGCGTCTGAAGATATCGTCCCCCATTTCGGACCGCCACGCCCACAAGCAATCAGTCGACCACTAATCCTCGCTAATCCTACCATCGGCATGTCTTCTTCCTTTTTTTATCCACTGGACCTTCTTCTACAAAACTACGTTTTTTTAAACTATTACCTTTACTTAATTTTCATTACAATTATTAAATTCTTAATGTCAATCCGTGCCAAAAGAGTCCAAACACGGAGCAATTGTGATAATTCTAAGCATTTTAATGGTCAGTGGGTTAAAATATAATTATATAAATGTATCGTTTTTATTTTTTAACCCACTGACCATTAAAATGCTTAGAATTATCACAATTGCTCAGTGTTTGGACTCTTTTAGCACGGATTAACATTTAGAATTTAATAATTGTAATAAAAATTAAGTAAAGGAAATAATTTAAAAAAACTTAGTTTTGTAGAAGAAAGTCCAATGGATAAAAAAGGAAGAAGACATGACGATGATAGGATTAGCGAGGATTAGTGGTCGACTGATTGCTTGTGGGCGTGGCGGTCCGAAATGGGGGACGATATCTTCAGACGCCACGAAATTTTGGACAGACTATAAATATAAATGTAACTGAAAAACAAAATGCACATGTAGAATAATGAAAAAGATCAAGGAAGTACTGACATATACTAATAAAACCTTATTTTACTCCCTTATTGAAGATGAAAATGACACTAATTTACATTTTAACTTTAAAGCAATTACATCTGAAGAACTCAATCAAAATGGGACCAGAATGGTCTAATATTATTATAAATTTGATGCATTTTCGTTTTTGTTTTTCTGCTTCTTATGATTTTCAAATAGAAAGACAGCATTTCATTATTAACCATCTATCAATGAAATCTGAAATTATAATCAAAATTCATCACTTGAATTGTTGTTCGATGTCTTTATTTTGTCTTTTAATCTCAAACCTGGATATTCTCATAAAGAAGAATTTAAAAGAAGGATATGATCTTTCGCAGTAACCCTTAATTGTTTTGATAAATCAATTCAGTTCTATAGCGCATCCTTAGGCTCTAAGTGATGAATATTCTGTTTTCCAAGGCTACTATCTCTTTTGCATTGTATCTCTTAGACATCACTGACTCATCGGATGACATTCTTCATTTTCTGATATGCAGGAATGCTCTTTGCCAATTGGACTGAGAATTTACTGACAGTTTGTACAAATTGTTTATGTCAATACAGTTACTTAATACTTTACGGAATTATAGGTTTGGTGTAACTTATGTAATGCCTCCTCATATGCATCGGAGTAATTACATAAATGACTAATAGATAAGGGGGAAAGGGACCAAAAAAATGCCGAAATACAAAGTAATAAATTGAAATAATGACAATTAATCAACAATTATCGTAGAAAGCTGAAGTTTTAAATATAAATACTAATTAACTTCATCTCCCTCTCGATTTTTGTAGAACTTGGACTCTTAGGAGACCCAAAGTCTTTATTATTTGATTCTTCTAAAAGCTCTTTATCATTGTAATCAATACGAAGTATGTAGGAAAGTTAGCACAAAATTATCGGGTGAAAGGTTTGATAAGAAAAATGTAAACAAAAGAATTACCGTGCCACAAATTAATAGAAAAGAATAGAGAAATGACACATAAATAAAAAAATATCTGAGCTTTCATTGGTGAGAATCTGGGACGGACCGTTTCGTCCTTTTTAGAGACTCATCAGCCAAACCCATTCACCGGATGAAATGCTCAGATAGTGAAAAAGTGATGAGGAAACCACATCTGCTTCCGGCTGTGGCCTCCCTCCCAAAGAAAACACATTTAAAAAAGAAACAAAACGGATGTATTTCAAATCCTGACCTGCGAAACCGTTAGTCGCAATGGAATTTGAATATAAAAAGCATCAAGGTTAACCCAACCTGGTTTATTTAAACAAAAGGTTTTCTTTCGGAAGGAGGCCTTAGCCGGAAGCGGATGTGGATTCCCTTATCACTTTTGCACACTCTGAGCATTTCATCTGGTGGGTGGGTTTGGCTGACGAGTCCCTAAATCGGTCCGTCCCAGCCTCTCACCGATGAAAGCTCACATATTTTTTTTATTTCTGTGTCATTTCCCTATTCTTTCCAAGAAAAAAAAATAGTTTACAGATCCAACACGTCTCGAGATATTTTGCCCTTAAGTTGCTGTATCATCAATTACTGTCTTTGCAGTGCAGAAAATCCACAGCCCTTACGTTACATGAAACAGAATTTGCAGTATTTACAAAGGAAGGACTTAAGAAACAGACAATCATAAAAATCAAAATCAGAATCTTCTGTTATTTGATGCCTCGGATCCTCTACTGTATTACAATGACGTCTGAGAAGAACCCTAACATTCATGACATTGAATTCAGATATCGAAAATAATTGCCATTGAAATCACCTCTGAAAGCGAGAATAACTCTAAGGTGTTTCAAAAGATCTAAGGACCTATTTATAAAGAGCTGAGCGAGAATGAACTTGTGGTGTATCTTCATATGACAGTCCTATTCTCATGAGATTCTGGCCTGGGAGCATTTCCGTATCATTTGTTCATATCTTTCATTCCAAGTCCAATAAAGAAGTTAGCTGTGTGGTAGCACTTATCTCGGACGGGAATATATGTTGATTCTATCTCTCTCACGAGGCTTCTACATTTCAGAGGGTTCCTTTATGTTTGAGTCAATGTTTTCGAATAAGTTAAAAAAAATTTAATCTTTGATGCCTTATTTACCTTTATCTTCCTTTGTCTAATATTAAAGGATGGTAATCGAGTTCTTATTGCTGCAGATTAAGCAAATTCTAGTAGTTGTGCTTTAGCCTAATCAAGACTTACGAAATAGAATCGCTGTCCATCTAAGACATGGGGCAGAATATCAATAAAGGAGAGTTTGTCTTTGGGAAGAATAGAAACGCAAGAAGGATAAAAACCATTAATTTTCACTAGCATTGAGCCTTCATAAGACAGTTGAAAGACATTTCAAATGATGGTCCATTCATTTAAATCGAGCGCAACAATTGCAGCTCTACTGGTGATGTTTACCATTTTCGATATCTTGCTGTAGTGATTTCCAAAAAGAAATTATTTAAACGAAAAAGCCATCATCAAAAGGAACGTAACATTAGGCTAATCTTCCCTATAGAAACTCAAAAGGAATAAATCAGTCATCTGTAGTTAGTAATAGTTATTCAAAGACGTTGCATTTATGAAGAGATGTTAAAAAAAAATCAATTTAATTCAAATTGAAGGAAAAGCAAAAAACTAAAAAACGAAATTCAAGGGAATTGAAGAATATTCTCGTTTGTTAGACAACAATTCTATTTCCAAAATTTACGGGAAGATGAGTAGTGGATGTAACCATTTTTAAAATTAAAATTTACAATTCCTTAGTGCTGCTACATCTAATTTAAGAACTGAAAGACATTAACCTATAAAGGGTATTTCGGTTAAAAAGTAAAAAGCATTATGGGGGTAACAGTGGAGTTATTTATTCATTAATTAAACATTACAAAAAAAAAAAAAGTTACTGAATGAACAATTACACTCAAACTGAAAAATCTGTAGCTTGAGAAATTACAAAACGAAATGTTTTTCAATCACTTTACTCAACCTTCCCGAATTTATAATTTTTAGATTTTTAGTTGTCCTACATCATTTTTTTTTATCAAGTAATAATAAAGTAAATGTATGCCTTTACTAAAATTATTTTAATTCTAATTTTGTAGATTTTTTTACTATTATTTCAAGGAATTTGCTTTATCATGTGGTTTAGGAAGTTTTTAAGAATTACTATTTAATTAATAATAATAATAATAATAATTTTTTTTTTTTTTTATTTTGATTCTAAATACAAAAGTTACATTCCCGTTAGGAATGACAAATTCCTATCAACAGGTTCTGAATATAGATATACTACAAATGTTTAATTAATTTTGAATACATTGTTAAAAAATATCAAATGACTTACATAGTATTGTTTTTTCAAGTGATTTTGTCAAGTAGACCGCTAGGTGAATATTTTCAAAAATTTTAAATTAGGCAGTAACATGATTTAAAAGTTAAAATAATTTTCTGATTTAACTCTATATATAATTATTACATATGCATATTAAAGTTACCTATGTTTAGCTTATTTTGTAGAGTACAGTAATAACTAGTAACAATAAATATTAAGGACATTGGAAGTAAATTGAACAAAATACTTAAGTAAGATATTAAACAGGAGTTACAATTACAAAGAAAACAATTGAAACAAAAGAAATTCATATTAATTACATTTTATCAGCCACTTTAATAGTTTCTTAACTTAGGATATTCTTCCATTTTTTATATATATTTCTTTTTCATCTATAGTGTTGAATATATTTTCAAGTATATAGTTGAAATGCCTCTTTCCATAGTATATTGGTGGATAGGGAAGACGGATATTTTTCTTGTTTCTTAGGTTATATGAGGATTTTTTGTTTTTCTTCTTTCTTGTGCTCAAAGATTTTATAATAGTTTTTAATTAGTATGTTGTATATGAATTTTTGTTAGGGATTTAGTATTCTGTATTGAAGTTTTTTCTTTAATATTATGCTTTTATCGTTTACATTTTGCTTGAAGAAAATTATCTTTAAAATTTTATTTTGCAGATTAATTATAGGTTTTAAACAACTGTCATTGGTGTTGGCCCAAATGTTAGCAGCGTAATTTATGTTCGAATCGAATAAAGCATTGTATAATAACATTTTAATTCGCGTTGGAAGTATGTCTTTTATGTGATAGAATATATATGACAGTTTGTTTAGCTTTTTATGTAACATTTTAATGTGATTATTCCAACAAAATTTTTCATTTATTATTAAGCCCAGATATTTAATTGTTTTTGTGTACTGTAGTTCTGAACAGCTTTTACATTCATATGGTGAATTGTGAAGACAGTTATGATGGTGAAAAAGGCTTATCTGTTATTAGTCTTTTTTTTGGACATATTAGCATTAGTTTTGTTTTGTCTTCATTTATCTGAAGTCTGTTGTCTTGCATCCAATTTTGTATTCGAATTAAATCTTTTTGTAATTTATCACTTATTTCTGTAGTGCAGTTCCCATTCGAATAAATCATTATATCATCTGCATAATTATGTATGCAACATGATTTTATTACCTGAAATATATCGTTGATGAAAAGTAAGAAAAACAAAGGGCCTAGTTGTGAACCTTGAGGAACTCCATTTTGGATAGTTTTCATGTCACTGTAAACATTGTCAATTGAAACAAAGATTTTTCTATTCTTAAAGTAGTCTTTAATAATTTCATATAGTGAGCCTCTGATTCCAATATTGTACAGTTTATTTAATAGTATTTTCGTATTAATGCTATCGAATGCTTTGCTTAGATCAATGGATATAAGAAGAATTAATTTATTTTTATTTAGGTTGTTATTTGTGTTATTTGAGAAGTTTTCAAATAAGTTATTCGTACCTTTGTTTTTCTGGTATGCATATTGTTCTGAGTTTATGATTTGATATTTATTTATGTAATTATTCATTTTTAGGCAAATATAGTTTTCGATAATCTTATTTATTATCGGCTGAATTGAAATTGGTCTATAGTTTTTAAAATTTAATATATCACTTCCTTTGTAGATAGGAACAACTTTTGAAATTTTTAAGTTGTCTGGATATTTTTTATTATCTATAATTTTCATTAATTACAACGTACTTATATGTGCAAAAATTTCTTTATTATCCTTGATTTCTCTGATTTTGAGATTATCAAAACCAACGGATTTTTTGTTTTATAATAATAATAATAATAGCAAAAAATACAATGACATAATCCAGAAGTGATTATATTAGTAAAAATGAGGAATTTATAAATAACAGGATCGTATGGGAATGCGATCATTTACATACGATGTCACGTTGATTGAAGGCGTAACAACTTTCTTTTTCAAGTCTGGCCCCATTTGATGGCGTTGTTGATCCGTGGCGTGGTTGTGACTTCGGACACCTAATGTAAAGTTGAATAAGATCCCGATTCTAAGATTTCTTAACTTTAAACCACGCATCATCATAATAATAATAATATCAACAAATTTAAGCTTAAGGCTATTTTAAAAAGAAAATTTATATTATTAATCAAAACTTTTTCTTTCTCGTTTTTCTTTCTTGTTTTTCTTTCATTTTCTTTCATATTCGTTGCAGTTCAGGCAGTAACAGCATATTAAATGTAAGGTTTAGAATTTCTACTTGTTTCATTTTTTTTTTTTGATTTACTAAATTTAACCAGGCATTGTCAACTCACGTATTTGATCAACGCAAACTATTCTTTATTTCTTTAGTAAGAAACTTTCACTTCGTGGACCCTTACATTCTTGAGTCCCAGTAATCATAGGTTGCTGTGCTTTAAATATCAAGTAGATGATTTTTATCTCCTCCTCACTATCAGTTAAACTCTCAAGTTTACTTTACTTTGCTATTCAGACTTTGTAAAGGTTGTGAACAATTAGAATGAATCTGAATTCGAATCCTAAATAGGCCTGAATTTTCATCTTTCTTTCTTCTGTGTTCGTTCCTTTCTTGCATCCTGGGTAGCGAGTTATTGAGCAAAATAGTCTGCAGTTATCGCTCCTTGGAAAGGCTCAGACAGGACCTCGTAACGAATCAAAACAAGATATTAACAATTTTGAAAACTAAACAGTTTTAAAAACATTCAGAAAAACTACTGTATTTTACAACCACGATTTAACTTTTAAATCTTAAACAAGCCATTCTTCTAATTCTGTTTTTATAATCTAAATACTCAGTTGTATTAAACTTTGTCTGATTCTTTTGTCACCCTTATGTAATTCTGTTTCATATTGATAGGAGCAAGTTTTTAAATTTATATTTTTTTTCTTCAGACAGCAAAGCAATGTTGAGAAGAATTTGGCAGTAGTCAAGATTTCATATAAATAACATATATGGTTATGTTAATACAAGAAAAATTGTATATATAGAAAAAGGAAACATTTTATTACATAGTAATAAGTTAGTAATATCTGCAAATATCTTTTTTCGTTTTACGTTTGTAAGCGTTTGAGTGGTAGTCTATTAATCTCGGAAGACGAATTATCAGAAAAGGGTTAACAACGAAGAAGATGATCCTTACCTCATTGGGGAATCTTTGGTCATTGGTATTCAATGTGTTTGGTTGAATGTTAACGATCTTCCGACTTTTCCCAAAGACTGGATTGACAGTTGTCTTTTTCAATGCTATTTTGCTAAATAACATTAATTAAGTTTAACTTAGAATTTGAATAAAAGCTTATAAATTGTCCTTTACAAGTTTTCTTAAAAATCTCTTTAAAAAAATGTAGAAAGGGCTTGCCATTTAATTATATATACACTAAATTATAAATAACACATACACTTATAAATAACACTACATAATTAATTGCTAATTTTAATTGTTATTTACAATCATTTTTTATAAAATTAACGTTCTACTCTATATTTTTCCAAATTTAAAGAAACTAAAAAATAATAAATATAAACAATACTTATGTTTATATTTTAAATATCAGGAAAAAATAATTAACAGAAAAAAAAGTTCTGCTTCAATGTGCTTTAATTCCTTATTTTTGCTTAAATATCGACATAGGTTTTAAAACTGAAATCTATTATGTTATGCATATACATTTCATTTAGTATCTGAGTATTTTGCAGATTAACAGTAATTTTTATTTATTTCTAATTATTATTAGCATTTTTAGTGTGTTTTGTTACAATATCTTCCTGTTTCTGTCATTGTAATGAGTGTTAAAAAATGTCACTGTTTGTTTCTTTACATTCCATTAGCATCAATTGTGGAAATTAATGAATAAACAATCACGTGATTGTGCTAGAAAACCACGTGACTTGATGAGGAACTCTCATTGTGTTTGTTTATATTCATCCTCCTAGCTTGTTCTGTTTCGGATGACATTATTAACTTGCTAAAAAAAATAGTGTTTGCATTCTTTTAGCAGTTGTACTTTTAATTTCAGTCACAAGGAGGCGCGATCAGTTTTACTAAAGAACGGGTTAGTGGCCTTCGTTGAAGTGTCTCTTCACAAGGTTCATTGGACTTAAGACAAAAGATCATCACACAATCGGAATGGCCAATTGCAGACCTCGAAACCCCGAAGTGAACTAGAACATTCTTCGGGCGGGCTAACGTACTCCCCCACCAATTAGATTTCAAAGGATGTGTATCAATAAAACACGCCAACAGTGGACTAGGGATTTGTTTGGTTGGAAATTTCTAAACAAAGCAAAACAGAATCTTTTTTATCTTATTCCCTTTTGGAAGAAATTCGTCGTGAGGATGAAAAAAATAAAATAAAATCCCACAGAAACGCCACGAAACAATTGGAGTTGGAGTAAAAATGAAACTTTGAACTTATTTCCTGAAGAATCTCATTACGATCATTTCCTAATTACATAACAGCAATAATCAGCGCTCGATTTGCAAGAGCGGTTGATTAGGGCGCTGTGCAAACACTGTAATATTCTTTACTGGTGTAAACACTCAAATGGAACGAAATTACTCAGATCAGAAAACAAATTTTTGTAATTTTATCATCATTTAAAAATTCTTTGAAGTCATTTTAGATTTTTTTGAATAATCGCAAGTAATATTATTTATAGACGCCATTTGGGGAAGGAGGCAAGGAGGGGATTTTTTTTGAGGAGAAACAAAACAAACTAAATTTAAATCGACAAGAATTATTCACTTTTGACCCTCAATCAAAATACTGAAATTCCGATGATGTTCATAAATTTGCGGCAAAAGTTATGTGGTGAAGTTGGATTGTGTGACTTATTTTTCAGTTATTAAAATGAGGCCATTCCGGCATAGCCTAATGGTCTAGGCGTCGGCCTTCCAGGAGGCAGATGAGTCGTAACCTGGTTTCGAATACCGGCGTCGGCATGGATGTTTAAAATTTCCCATCCCTGTGTTTGTCTGCTTCTTCTCTTTTTCTTCAGGTCTAAAATCGTTCCTTAATGATTTCCTGAGGAAGGCAACGGGAAAGCACCTCAGTATCTTTCCCTTGAATTTCTATGGATTCTTCTAAGGGTTCGCCCTGTTGGGAACACAAGAGATCCATAGAACACAAAGATCGCATTTAGGTCCGAACCCTACAAACAACAATGAAAATAAGGCTTAAATCATGCGTAATATTGGTGTATTCTCCCTTCCCTCCTTCGCAAAAAGTATATTTTATTTGGTTGAATGTCTAAAACCATCGTAACTCCACCGTTCCGTTAGAGTCGACCTGACTTGACATTACATCAAATATAGAAGCTATAAAATGTTTAGGCGAAATTTCAGAATTCTGATGTTTTATCAAGTAGAACGAAATCAAATGAAAATTTTTCAGAAATTGTTTTAAAAATTAATATGAACTGAGAAAAGAATTGTACACCTTTTGAATTTACGAAAACAATATTCTAATATGTGCTTCTGTAGAAATCTTTCCGAGGGAAGAGAATATTTTGTTTTGAAAAAGTAATGTAATTTGTAAATTACACAATAACACTATATTATACAGCATTACATTAAATAAAACAATAAAAAAATGTAAAAAAAAAAAAGTCTCTTTTCTAAATTTTAGTTTTTAATTTTCTCTTGCGAGAATAAAATTACAAGAATTGTATTGAAATTGAAAAATTGAGAGGGGCCTGTCCATTATGGTTTATTTGTTTCTATATCGCTGCTTGCAGAGTAATAGGGAGAATATAGACAACGATTATCTATATGGATACATGTTTAATACCAGTTTCTCCCCAGAAATTTGCATTTCTCTGTTTAATAAATATCTGATGGCGTTTCATTCTCATTTAAAACAAAGCCCAAAAAAATCAATTTAATTTTAAAACATTTCATTGCAGCAAAAACAAAAAAAATCTAGCGTAATTTGCATTTCCGATAATATTTTCATTAATTATTGAAGAAATTAATTTAATTTAAAGTCGCATTTAATTTCATCAAAAAGAAAAAGAAATCAAGAATTCATCCCTTAATACTTTGGCGAATCCGAAGACGGAGTTGAAATGGAATCCTGATAAGCATTGTCCATGCACTCCATTACATAATAAATCCTCTGATTTCGATCCAGCAGATTTACTTATCCGATTTTTTTAAAAGCCTTAAGCCCATTGCACATGGATCCGAAAATCGGATGGTCGGATCCATGAATCGGACGTATTCTCTTTCACATGGCCACGAAACTCTCTCCGACGTGGTCTATACGACATGTAACATTCAAATCGTTCGTATAGGCGACGTTTCGTCGAGAATACGATTCATGGTTCCGACCGTCCGATTTTCGAACCCATGTGAAACGCCCTTAAAACTCTTCCGCTAAACACATTGTCTCTTCGCGGAAGTGCCCAAAAAAATTCTGAGAGGCGCACTGCGCAGCATCGACACGAGCTCTAGCAAGGGAAGCTATTGTATTAACAAGTCATACCATTCCAGGTGTTCTCAGTAGTTATGCTGTTTTTGTGTTTACTCTATTAATCTTCAACAATAAAAGTGTTTTACTAATGGATAAAATTCGTGTTCATTATATTTTGGAGTTAAAGTTTGATTCACCTGATTTATGTTATATTTCTTTAATGAATGAGTTTTTGTTAAACACGAACATAAAATAAAATAGTCTTGTAGTACGGGAAGTGTTCTTTACAAGAACGATAAACGAAGCGATATGTTTATGGTAATGGATAGTGTAAGAGTACAGTGAAGAGGATTCTCAGGAACTTAACCCCATTTTTCTCATAGGATCAATGCTTCAGTAACCGCGTTTTCTGTTACCGCGGGGATTTCCAAGAACGTAGGTTTTCCCCGCGATTAACGAGATTGCGTGAGAAAGTCGACTCCATACTAATTTCCCTTTTTATATTTTTTTGTTTTATGACATTTGTTAGATATTTAGTGAATTGCAAAGTTTAATATTTTAATTAAATAACAATCTAACGATGGCTGTTTTTGAGATTAAATAAAGAGAAAATATTCCATTTCAACTTTATAACAATATTAGCAACTTTGAAAGCTACTCCCAAATAAACTTACTTTCAATGTAAGAAAAAATACAAATTCTAAATTATTTAACTAACTGAAATCTTTTTAAGATTTTAATTAAAAAGAAAGAAAGAATTAAATTGTACTTTAATGTTCCTTTTATTGATTATCATAAGCTGCAATGAAAATGGCTTCCTGTTAAAAGAAATACAAAAGTCATCAGTTTGAAATTAGTTTTCTTCTATTTTAATACGAGTAGTTTAGTTTATTTCTTAATTTACTCAATTTTATATTCATAATATTGTATTTGTGATAATTTAATTCTATGAAATTTATGAATATTCTACAATTATTCATTGACAATATTATCAATGATGAATAAATAATAACAATTTTAAATGTTTGTAGTTATTTTATTTATAAATGATGGATCTTAATGACATGTGTAAATAATATATTTTATTTTGTTTTTTTCAGAGGAAGAGAATCCCATTGGAGTTTTAAAGGAGGTCAAAGTTAATGCCAACTGCACTGGCAAATGCCAGCTTCGGATTAATACGACAGTGGATCTGGAAGTGACATTTGTAGCAGGTACAAACATCAAAGAAAAATTATTATATAAAAAATAGAAACCAAGGGCTGCACAATGAAGAAATAAATATCTTTCTGGTCTTATTATCAGAGGGAATCGGGAACGGCCATTTCGTCCTTCATGGGACTCATCAGCCCGAATCGTCCTCCCCGATAATAAACCCAGAAAGGCAAGAGCATAAGTGGAGGTCACCCCCGCACCCGATGGTGACCCCCCGAAACCATAAAACAACAATAATAAATGAAGTGCTGTAGTGGATGACAAAAAAACTTGTTCTTGCCTTTCTGGGTTTGGTATCGAGGAGGGCGGATCGGGCTGATGAGTCCCATGGAGGACGAAACAGCCGTTCCCAATTCCCTCTGATATAATAAGACCAGAAAGGAATTTTATTTATTCATTGTGCAGCCTTGGTTTCTTGGTAAATTTCCTCCACGTTAAATTCTTTTTTTGAACTTATAATATGCTATATCCACATCACAACTGAGAGTTATTGGGGCAAGGTCCCAGGTCCCAGGTAAAAAAAATTGGGTTTTTCGTTTTAATTAAAAATAGGACTAGCTATTTCTTTTTTTTTTGCGAGTTAGAACCGGGCTTTCGGGCGGGGAATGGAAGTTTCATCACTGCGCTGGCTCCAAAAACTTAACTAGGCCACTATTTCCTCGACTTGTGTTTTACTTTTTCTATGAAGTGAAAGTAAATACAGCGATGGACAGATGATAAAAAACTGCTGTTCCAGTTTCAGAAGACGATCAGTAAAACTTTCACATTGTGTTCAGTTTTACTCGACATATTTCGTTATTTTCTTGCCTGTTTGTTGCTCATCAACCGTTTCACTCAGTTTCTTAACATCTTCCTTGATATGATTTTTTATTCAGGTCTCAGACTAAATAACTTGTATGGTTATTTAATTATTTTTTTAGCTTTTCAATCTTACTAAATAATAAACATAACTTATTCATTTAATGATATAAAAAGTGAAATTGTATATGAGCTCTCAAATTAATTATGATAATAAATATGAATATTGATATATAATTTTTGTTGATACAAATATTTAATCTTAAGTAATTGAATACATCAAAAGGAATCTGGAACCTCCAAAATCTAAAACAAAAACAAAAAATACACATTAAAAAATAAAATAAAGGAAATTCTTGTGCTACCCTCCGCCAGCTCGATGAATTCTTCTATGCGCAATTAAATAAAAGCGCCTAAAAATATTTAAAAAAATCACATTTAAAAGTTGAGAGCCAGTGCTTTAGGCTACTAAGTGACATTCCACGATAACTATTTCTCGCTCATTAGCGTTCATCAGCTGGGACTAGTCATCAGTAAAACAACAAGGTCTCAGTACGGAGGTGAATAGAAATTGAAGTAAAAAAAGAGTAACTATCTTCTAAGAAATTTTCTTGCCAATATTGTGTTGTCATTATTATTAATAATATTCATTCAATACTTAATAGCTTTGCTAATATTTTTTAACATTTCTTTTTTTTATCTTCATTACGTTTTATTTTTTTTTATTTCTTTTTGTTTACTGATTTCGTGTTTAGATAGTTCTAATAATTCCGTCTTATGATCTAAGAAATTAAATAGCAAAATAAATTCTTAGTAATTTTAGATGGTCGAGAGTCGCTGGGAGCCTAAATCTCCCGTGCACCTAAGGACCTGTATGGCTTGTTGCGGTACAGCTTCTTTTTTAGAGCCATGACATTATCCAAACAAGATACAAGTTCGAACAAGATACAATGTAGACCAATATTGAGAGTTGATGTGATCGAGTTGGCACAAGTTTTTGAAATGAAAACGGAGATATTTCTCTCTTGAAGGAAGTAAAACAAAACTATTCAAGTTGAAGATTTGGTGTCTGACTCCCAGCTTCCTTAAAAGAGGCTTAAAAAACAAAGAAAGAAAGAATGCTTTCAAAGCGTCAGTACTTCCAGTAATGCCTTTGGCAAAGAACACTAAATTATTCGAAAGCTAACCACAAGCAGACAAATGAACTGAAGATCATAGAACAAACAAAAACGATGAAACAGAGGAACTACATGAGAGATTTGTAAAATGGAATGAAATTGTACAACTTGAGTAGATAAATAAATAAATAAAATAAATAAATAAATAAATAAATAAATAAAGAAGGAGAGGTTAATAAATAGAAAACTCATAAAAAAAAAGATTAAAACCTAAAGATTTCATCGTTTATTCAGATGGTGTGAAGGAGTTGATAGCATTTCTTGATGATGAAATGATTAAAGAAAATTTTGACAACAGATAATTAGTCCATTACAGAAGGAAATAGAAAAAGAAAGACAACTTAGCTTTTTACGGTCACTTAGATTATAGCTTTTTTGCTCTTCGTTAGGGTCTAAGAGCTTATAATAATGATTTCCTACCTTTACTCGTATATTTGTGAGAAAGTATATGCTCTGCATGAAAATGGTGAAGTGCGTAAAAATTGTCCATGTTTCAATTGCTTCAAATAACAAATACTATTTTTAAAGAAAAAAAAATGCTTCCCAAATTATAATTGGACACATATCTCTTAAATTGTAGTAATCCAGAAGATTAGAGGCTCTAGCGTTATTCCCTGGTCACTTATTTTTCTATCGGTTTTAATTGTTTTTGACAACAAACTAAACTACAAGCAAAGAGCAATCTATGATAAAACTTGAGGCAATTCATGTGTATTCTTATTCAGTCACTGCTTAGAGCAGATACCAACCTACGATGGCATTGAAAGAGAAAGGAATGAGGACATTGGAAGAAATAGTAGGAAGCAAAAAAGAACAGGAAGACGCAGACATCTGGAACGAAGAGAAGTAGCATTTAGGACATGCCTATAATGGAAGCACGGAAGATGTACCACAGAATTAAAACAAAGGAAATACATTGAAGTATATTCTTAAAAAGAATTTATTAGTAGAGATATCGCAACATTACATCACTTTATCCATATCGTTTACTTTTCAGTTCTATGAAGGCAAGGATAATCAATGAATTACAATGATTGACAATGAAAAATGGAAGGCTTGTTTTTTCAATGCTTAGTTCCAACATTATATCACATTGTGCGAAAATGATTGACATGGTGTTGGTAACTATTAGCTAGTAACTATTTAACTATTTAACCTATTTGAAGATGAAATGCAGAGATGCAAGATTAGAGTGAGAAAAAAAAGGAAGATTTTTTTCTTAATATTTAACTTATTAAAATCCACAAGGATATACCCCAAGGCTCAAACTTAGGTCTCTTAATTAAATTCTTTACTTTAAAGAAGTTCTTTTTTTTTTTCTTTTTTGAAGTTTTTCTTAGGATAGTCATTGTATACATGAATAAAAATATCAAAGCAAGCAACTCCAAAATAACTTATAAGATTGTAAACATAACCCTTAATTCTTAACCCATTTAAAATAATTAATAATAAAAAAAAGAAATTAATTCATTATCAGTAAACCTATCATACAGATGAACGACAACATTTACTTGCAAAACAGGAACGTCCGTTTAGTGATGATTTGCAATTATGAAAGTATTTCAGATTTTGACATTGTTAGGTGCATCACTAGACTAGACAATCTATGTTAACGATGTTAAAAATTCATTCACAATATTATTCTTAGTGAATGTGGATGATATTTACCAGTTTTTGATAAGCAATAAAACGACGAAAAAAAATTTCGGAAATCAATAAAAATATACAATAGCCTATTGTTATAAAGAAGAATTGAAAAATAGAATAGCCTTATGAAATTTTAAATTTATTAAATTTAATTTAAGAAACCACTTAATGCCTGAATTTTGATATGGAAATAATATATGAAATAATAAATTTCAGTGGAGTAAACCTCCCCTCCCCCCAAAAAAAAATATGATTATGATCAAGAAAAATATTAATGCCACTCCCTTTCATCAAAGTGTAAAATGTAATAAGATAAATTTCTGAAAAGAAAACGAAGAAATTGATTCTAAACTTTATTAAATAAAATAAATTGGTTAAAGTAATTGGATTTGTCCTTTTCCTTCTGGTCTTCTCGAAATGGAAAGGTGGAAAGCAGAAAGTAAAATAGAAGACGGGAGAATGGGGATAAAATTCATTGAATTTATTTACAGAAGCAAATGTGTATCGTTTATTTCTGTTATTTTACCTAAATCATAAAAAAAGGTTAAGACTTTGTTGTTATTTTTTTATTATTTCTTTTCAAATAAAAATAAAATGTTGACTTATGAGGAAAGGAGATCGTATTAGCACAAAAAAAAACAATAGAAAACTCTTAATGCGAACTAAGGAAGCCATTTACACCCACACATTAACATGTGCTTTGTGTTTTTTTTACTCTTTCACTTGTATTTCCCAACTAATTTCGCTTCATCATTCGTTTGTGCTCTCTTGAAAAAATTCTACCTTTTCCGATTCTCATTCATCTGCTCTCTTCGGTTCTTTCTTCGTCCTTTCCGCTTTATTTATTGTTAATCTACAACCTCCTTTTTTTTTTTAATATTACAATATTAAAATTCTTCTATAAATTTTTATAACATTAAAAAAAATAGATTCCAAAATTATGGTCATTGATGCAATTTTTAATTTTAAACGATGAAATAATTCAAATTATGATAATTGAATTTCAACATCTTTGACATCAGCCCTAAATTCAATCAATAATATTATAATACACATGGAAATATTATTGTTGGATAACATTATCGGCTTCGTATCTACGCCAATTAAACAAATAATAATAAAAAAATAAAATAAGATATTTCTACCTAAAGAATAGTGCGTAATAAACAATAGTTAAAAAATTTATTTAATGATAAAGAGAATAATATATGTATAATATAATTTGTAAAACCGCTAATGACCCAGGGATAAATTGGCGTTACAAAAAATTGTTTTGCAAATTCAAAATTTCTGTCCGGCTTTGTACAATTTTGTAATACTTCTTACATTTTTTTACTATTTCTAAATTGCACTGATTAAATGAAATCTTTGCAACGTCGAAGTAAGGCTATTAGTTTTGTTATTCGAAATATATACTGTATTTGTAATATACTGTATATTTTCATTTACTTGTTTCATGGCCTAAATATGACGTCGACTTAGCATCGGCCTAAACTTATATACATATAATTGCTCTATCTATCTATCTATCTATCTATCTATCTATCTATCTATCTATCT
>JAFIDM010005346.1:4776858-4796204 GCA_023159025.1 Thereuonema tuberculata
TATCTATCTATCTATCTATCTATCTATCTATCTATCTATCTATCTATATCTATATATATATATAAGGTACCTCAGCCATATAACGCCATGTATACCTTTAACGCCGCCTATCTAATTCTTCATAAATATAAGAGATGGTGGTTCTGCACTAAAGTAGTTTGCATTGACATGCCATCTAGTGTTGAAGTGAGTTAGTAGCAGACCGCCAACATTTTCGAGTGAAATTATATTTCCACCTTTTCGTGTCGAGGACTGGTTCTGAAAGGCTGCTACTATATCAACGTAAGATAAAATATAGATTTTTTAATGGTCAGCAAAGATTAACTAGATAAAACTATATATTTTCTTGATTCTTGAAGATTCTTCTATGTAGATAAGTTAACTGTTATTTTTAAAATTCTTAAATTGTAGATAAACAAGTGTATCATGTGATCCATGTGCTCAGTAGCGCTTTAACGCCATGGTGGTGTTAATGGTCTACATATACGATTTTAGGTTACGTACGACATTTTATAAGTTACGAATATGTTTCATGAAAATATATATTTTTATCTTATTTATTATTTTGCTTTTATAATCGGAAATAGCGAAATTAATTAATTTTTGCATTTCCTCTTTTGTTTTAGCTACAGATTAGAAAGACTGCGTTAATTTCAAGTGATTTTTTATTATTTTTTACAGAAAGTCAAATTTAGTTGCTTTTTACTGTAATTTTGTACAAATAATATTTACAATGATGGAATAATTCTTAGTTTTAAATGAGTTAAGTTACTAGAAAGTAGGTGTCGTTAATTGGACCAGGTGTTCCTAATAACGCCAGTTTGCAAAGTTTTTTTATTTGAGTTCTCATACTTCTTCAGTAAAAGTTATCATATGTTTCATTATGGTATGCTTCAAACAGAAGATTAAACTTTCTTGGTCATAATTTTCGTGTTTCGATACACCTTATTTCCAGACTTACAATAATTTAAATGTTAAGGTGGCGTTATTTAGGCAGGGTACCTTATGTAATATATATAAATTACACATTTCGTGAATTTCTGTATTAAAATTGAAGTAGATAAACGAAGGCTTCCAATTTTCCGCCATTTTATCTGTTTCATTTTTTTAGTTGCTTTATTTCTCATTGATATTTTAGACCAGCGGTTCCCAACCGGTGGGTGGCGACCCACTAGTGGGTCGCGGAAGGGTTAAGGTGGGTCGCGACTTGATCCTAAAACTATTAGAAACCATCGAATAAACCATCAGAAAAGATCAGAAAAATCGAAAATCGATCATATATAAGGAAGGGATACGATACAAATATGGTTTTATTCTATATTCTTCTATTCCTATATATGTGGAGGTATTCCGATAAGGAAAGATGGGTCGCCAGCTTAAAACGATAAGGAAAGGTGGGTCGCCAGCTGAAAACGATAAGGAAATGTGGGTCGCCAGCTGAAAAAGGTTGGGAACCGCTGTTTTAGACCATTTATTTCTAAGTTGTTTTTTTCTTGGTTTTATTTTGAAGTACTCTTATTTTTAAGCGATGATTTCAAATTGTCACTGATCTTGCTGATGCTGGAGGCCATGTGCCTTTGAAACGTCCAAGGCCCTTTTTTTAAAAAATTTTATTCGTATTGTTTATATTTTATTATTTTTATTAAGATTTTAAATACAAAACTTTTTAATTGTACATTTGTGTGTTTATAAGTATTTCTTTATTTCAAATTGTCACTGAGTAATTCTCTATTGATACCAATTTTTTCCTTCATGTGATTACTAATTTTATCAACTATTTCTCTCTCTTTTTTTATGTAGTAAGTCATTTCCTTTTTTTTTAGTTGAAACTAAAGAGAAAGATAAAGAAAAGTAAGTGTCTGTAAATTTGGAAATAAATCGAGGAGAGCTTATTCCTATTTTCTTTTACAGGTAATGACACAGAGCACATTTCTCCAATGCTGTCAGGATTAATCGGGCCCATTGACTTTCCCTTCCCTGGCATCAGAGGTGACGTTTGCGATTCAGTGAAAACAGCCAATGGTGATTCGTGTCCTTTGAAGAAAGGTGTTGTCTACAGATACAAGAAAGGAATCTTCATTAAACCCGAATATCCACCGGTAAGTCACGAAACCAATCCATATTTATTACCTTCGAACAAAACTACCATTTAACATTTTTATAATTGAACATTAGAAAATAACCTCGATTCTAGGTTTTATACCATAAATGTCATGGTGTAATGGGTTATGAAAGAATTTTAATAAAGGTCGACCTAGTTTCAAGATCAACCGGTTGACAGCCATAAATAAAAATTAAAAAAAAAACTTTACTAGTTTTGGGGCTTCCGGATTCGTGACTTTTTCTACACTTCCTCAACAATCTTATTTATTAAGTTTCATTTTGAACTTGAAAGTATAGCCTCAAGAAATCGAGATAATCTGAGGATCTGAAAGAATCTACAATTGTTGATTACTTTTTTTAAACTTTTCCATGAAATTTCCCTCGATTTCATTTTCTTGCAGCTTCTGTCAGTAAATTATTACTTTATTTTAAGAATTTATTTCATTAACCTTTAAAAGCGCGAAATGGATACAGACGCTGTCAAACAATTGGATGTCAATTCCTATCTAGAATTAAATCTCTTTTCTGTTTGTAAATCCTATTTCTTTTAGTGAATTTTCCTTCGAACGTCCTCGACCACATAATACTTGGCAAAAGGCCAAGTTTGCACAAAGTTTTTGAATGAAGAATGTATTTAAAACAAATAAAAAACATTGAAATCGAATTTGAAACTAATTCAAAGACAGTCAAAGGTTTCTTACGTCTTACAGATACGTCTTACGTCTTACTTTAAACTTAAGGATTTTGAAAATGATTATGAATAACATCAAACAAATTATTCATCGTATATTTATGACTAACCTTTTATAATAAGTATTTAAGAATTTGAAGATTCGAATATGTAAATGTTCTTATTTTTAGTTTTTAATTGTTAATTCTACAATACCTGTTTGCCAGGTTTTGATTTGTAGTCTGAGGAAGCTCTCTCCTTAAAAGGTACCCATTCTTGAGAGCGGTGGATGGACCTTGAGCCCTGTCTGAAGAAGAATCCCGATCTCCTTCAGTACCGAGTCAAGCGTTCCTTACCACGAGCTCATAAAGGAGTTCTTTACAGGCGACAATTCTCTAATAAACTGTTCATCAATGAAGTTAATCTTATTGCTTATTTTCTGTGATAAGTGACCAAAAAAATAGTAGTTTCGTCGAACAAAATCTGTTACACTGAATGGTTAGCATTCGACAGAATGAAATTCAGTAACCCTGTTTTATTAATCTGCGACAGTATTCTTTTTGTACTTATATGCCTTATCCTTATTACTTATCTACTTTTTTTATCCTTTTTTTACTTCAGTATTTTTTACTTAAGTAGAGAGTGTTGTACCTTGGGCCACTTTTTTGAATTATCGTAGTAAATTCAGTCTTCATAGCATTTTTGCTGTTTTATTAAACTCGATTAATTCTTTGATACCTTTTTGGCGCATTTACTTTTGAAATAACCCATTAACTCAGCTCAACAAGTTTTCAAATAAAAAAACAAACAAACAACAACTTTATGCTGCATAGTGCACTAAAGTACAATATGTTCGGTACTTCAGCACAACCATCCTATATCTTGTAACCACATAAAAAGGAAGATTAAATGGAAAGAAAACAAAATAAAGGTCTACACTTACCAATTCGTAACCTTTTGATTGGCATTTTTTCTCCGTATGAAACTTTTTTATCTGGATCATCGGAATAACTCGCATCAAAGGCAGTTATCTAATTCATTTGAATTCACAGTCTTTTGTCTTCCCAGCTTTCCTACTAGGCATTGCTGTTCTTGGTATCAACCACTGAAACCCAAAATATATTATAACCTCTTATATCATAAACCACTGGGCCAAGGTACAAGACGCAGTTGTGGCCCGAGATACACGAGTGTCTACACTTCAACAAATATGGCTGACTGTGCGCTATCATTCAACCAAATTACAAAGTTTCATCACCGTTATATTCATCAAATAACAAGAATTCCAACGAATATACAGTAAATAATCCTTGTGTGTGAGTTGAAAATAAGCTTGCACTCAATCGGGAGCGAAAAGTTTTACTTTTAACACGTAAAAACAACTTTTTGCTCCAGTACATGTAATCTTACGCAAACAAGTCCAAACGCAGACTGGCGATCAAGTACATCACTTGGATTTAGTTCTATGAAGGAGATCATTAGATCCCAGCATAGACCAGATATTCAAATTGGGTCAAGGTACATTACGGTCTTGGTAAAATACTCTCCCCTACTTCATCCATAACTGGTGGAAGTATATTGAAAACGAATATATACCATTTTACATAGAGTACTTATATAATATAGAGGAAAATATATAACATAGAGAACTTTGTAAGGAAAGATAAGTGGCTCCAAAATTAAAAAGTGATTTGTTAGATAAAAAGTCACAGTTTGACTCTGGTTTCCCAATAACGAAATTTCTTTTCTAAATTGTTTTATTAATGTTAGCAATAGTTTATGTTGAAAGAATCAATGTACTTTCAACAAATATCACTGAAATAAATTATGAAGTCTGAAGGTTATGTTGTTCTAATTGTCTGTTTTATTTTTCTTTCAGATCCATCTCGGAATCAAATGGAAATTCATTGATGACAACAATTCCACTATAGTTTGTTTTGTGGTTCGATCTCAAATCGTCGCGGATTAAAGATCTGAGGGTAAAAAAATAAAAAAAAAAAAACCCCGACTATTTGGAAAATGATTTGGGAAATTGGGAATTGTGGAAGTGGTTTGGATTTAAGTTTCCTTAAACTTACCCCCAAACAGTTTTAAACTTTGGATTTCAACAGGCATCGGAATTAGGTCTTGGTGGGTGATTAGGTAAATCAATTATTTCTTTTTAAATCGGAGTAATTTCATTACAGAGATAAGAAATTTAAACTTTGGTTATTAGAACGATTACTAATGTCTATTTACTGATCGTAATGAAACTCGGTTTTCCTTTAGGCCTTTTCTTTTCGAGTGTCCTATTCTAACATTTACTCATTAGCAAAGTCTTCTCTCAATTGAAGACAGTATTTTTTACATATTTTAATGATTTTGAATGAAAAAAAAAATGAAGCAAAATTTCATTTGATATTTAAGATTAAAGAGAATCATCAAAACAATAACAAAATATTCGATTAAAAAACTTTTAAAAATTGTTCTTTGATTCTTAGGATAGTTTATCATAAAAATTTATATATAAAGATATTGAGGAAAGCTTTCATTTGAGTAAAAATTCTTGAAATTTTTAATTTTTCTCCTTTTCTTACTGTTTTAACATCTTATTATTTACTGGATGAAGTTCTTTTACTTATAAATCAGTTCGTTTTCATTGAGTTTGATTAAAAATCTTATAAGAATGCAGAATAAGAATTATTCATTAAACAATTGCTGTAATTGCAGTAAGGCCAGTGTAACATATCTTTTATAGAATAGGGTTTTTATTTTCTGGACATCTCATGTTAAGGAAAATATTCAAAACTTTAGGAATTTTTTATTCCATTTCACATATTTATTCAGTAATGTAGCTGGAAAAAGTAGTGTCATAAAAATGGGTAATACAATCAAGTTATTCTAGATGTCGTATTGGAGCCCAAGACTACATTGCTGTCCCATTTCGCTGACATAATAAATGATATGTTTCCTAAATCAATTTTATTCCTTCACATGAAACTAGCCATCTTCATTTCTAAAACTTCTACTCCAATTATTTTTTTAATTAGGTTTAATGTTGACGGAAAAGACAGGACACGGAAATAGAAATAAATTAACAATAAATTTAAATTGTTTGTAAATGAAAATCGAAAAGGCTGCTGATACCTATCCACTGGATCAACTATTTTTCTTTGGTGTTTATTTCGTTTCTTTGAGGTCATCTATAAAATCTCTTCGTTAATATCTACTAAAAAAATTACTGAATAATAATAATAATTTTTAAGAATTATTTTTTTATTATTTATTTATTTTATTTCATTTATTTTATTTATTTTTTTTTGACAAGGACATTCCATATTCCTCTTTGTACTTCCATCTTTAAATTTTTTGATCTTTTTATTATTATTTTTCTTCATTACATTTCTATTGTTCTTTTTCAAATAACTAATTCCTATTTGAGAATTAGTTATTTTTACAAAAAGAGACAGAATCATCATTCGATCAAAAAAAAAATCAATTTAACAAATCTTAAACATCTCAATTAGTAAATGAAGATTTCTTATATTATTATTTACTTACTTTATTTTTTTTTAGCATATTCTTCTATTTTATCTTGGTTAATATTTAATTTTGTTCCAATATATTGAAATGCCTAGTTTTTAATTCAAAGTTACCACTTTCGATTCATTAAATCCATAATAGATTGCCTATCAGTATTTAAGTGAATTCTTACTCGAAGTCAACCCATTTGAACTATATTGTAATTCTTGGTTATTCAATAAAGGATTGTCTACCAAGCGCCATCAGCAAAGCGCCATCTAGTGTTAAACCACGAAAAGTCAAGACAATTATTTCTTAGATGTTTTTTTTATGAGTTCTTGCCAATCTCTGTGGATGATCTCTGACTAGGGGATTCGTATTGGAGGAAGCAATTTGTTTACTTTTAATCTACAATTTATTAATTGAAAAGATTGATTGATTTAATAAATAAATAATAATAATAAAAAAAAAACTACATATCCACTTCACTTAAATTTCTGAATGAATAGCATTAATAACATTTTAAATATGTTTTAATAACATCTTTGTGCAAATTTAAAAAAATAACTCTTCGGCAAATTAATCATTTGCTAAACAATGTTTGAATTAATAAATGAAATGATGATGAAATCTAAAAACATAATTGGGATTTCAATTATGTTCTTCCAAGTCTGTTAATACAATTTTTTTTTTATATATTTTATAATTATTTAAGATATTTAAAAAAAGGAACCTATCTATACTTAAGATTTTAATTACTTATTTTCTTAAAAAAAAAAAACCTTTTTTTAAAAAATAAAATCTTATTTTTTACTTTTTTCCAACTTAAGTTAATTTTAATAATTTTATTTTTCTCTAATTGAATTCATCTTAAGTTACTTTCAATTGTTAATTTTAAACTTTGCTTAAATTTATTTTAGGCTTCTTTTTAATGATTTACATTGAAAATTACAAACATTTTTTTATTATTAATATTATTTTTACTTTGTTCATTCAGTTACTTAACAATCCCATTTAATATTTAGAATATAATTTCTGTTAATTATTTAAAAAAATGAAACATTATTTTTATTTTTATTATTTTACATTTTATTATTATTATTATTATTTTATTACTTCTTTTTATTTGATATTTAAGTAAGTACATTTATTTTAAGAAATTGATTGAATTCGCTTTAATTTAAATTTTTGACTTTTTTTATATAAAATATTTATAACTTTTATTTGAATATCACTTCCATTAATCATTTTTTATGATTTTATGATTTTTTATGATTAATTCATAAGGCACTGATTAATTGAAATGAGATTCTAGGAATTAAATAAAGCAAAATTTTTCATTATTATTAAAATCTAATGTTTAGCAATTAATTAAAATTTATATTTGATTGGTTTTAAACATTATTATTTTTTCTTCAATCTTAGAATTGAATTAAGACGGGGACCAATACTTGCGCTCATACACAACAGTATGTTGAGTATATATATAAAATAAAACTCAAGAAAATATGTATGATTAGTGTAATTATCGGTTTTTCAAGAATACATTTCCATTGTTCTAAACTTTGTTGATAAAAAACACCAAATATTAAAGCACGGGCAGGCGTTGTTTCTTCCTCATTCATCCAACTTTTTTATTTCTTTTAAAACTTTTCATAACTGCCCAGCGAAGGAAGCCTACAAATTTGTTAAAGCGCTTATTGTAATTGAATCCAGTTCCTAGATCCTCGAATTAGTTTTTACAAATGTCTTAAAAATCTTTAAAATAATAAAAAATAAAATAAGAAATTTAACGTGCTGAAAATATTAATAGAAATGAACGTAAAGCCACAGCACAAGAATAAATGCCTTTTCTGATTCAATTATGGGGAGGATTTGGAGCAGCTGTTTCACCCTTCAACGGGATCTTCAGCCCAAACCCGCCTCCCTCGATAAAAGAACTAGAAAAGTCGCAAAATAAAAAATAATTTATAGACAAATTGTACGGAAACCATTGGCTTTTTTTGCTTTTTTAAATCTATTAGCAGTGACCTTAAATAATCCTCTATATATATAAAGCAAGCATTTATAATAAATTCGATTTTTGAGGAGTTCCAATGATATAAATTAGAAACAATCAGACGCTAATAATTTGTAATACTTTGAAATAAGCAATGCCAATCAAATTCATTTAAACTAATTATTATTTTTTTTTTAGGAAATATTTATTAAAAAAATCATCTTATTACTAAAAACTACAGTAGATATTTAAAATATAAATAGAATGTGTTTGTAAAACTGTTGTAGATAAGATTCTGTACATTTTTTTTTTCTTTTTTCACTCATTCCAAATTTCATTTTCTTTCTTTCAAAACATATTTCATGAGATTGTTATTATTTCAGTTCTTTCTTTACGTTGTTTTACGAGAATTTAAAAGTTAGTTTATTTGTTAGGCATTGTTGATTTTTATTAAATAGTTGTTAACGTGTTTTTTCATTGAATACTTTGAAAAAAAAATCCCTTCCCCAGTCTCATATAAACAAAGAGTAAGTTATCATAAAACTATATAAGAAGGAAGCTTAATAAAATATAGGTATATTTCTCTAGTTACGCCAGTACTATAACTGCGAATAACCATCAAAACTTTACAAAACTACTTAAGTTTTCCTGATTACTTTACGGCCTTTCTCAAGGTTGATTTCTTAAAAATGAAAAAAAGCGTGAGACTGCCCTAACCAATAGTACAGAAGGTTCAGATAGAAAGGAAGTTAGTTAAATCCCTAGTCACATCATCTATTTCTAATTCTTTCTTATTTATTATCAATAATCAATGCCTGAAATCTTACTCACTGTTATTACCATTACCTGTTAATTATTTTGTTATTATCATTAAATTCTGTTGTTTCAGCAAGTTTATGAGAATTTTAATTTTGGGTTTTACTAAGATTAAGATCTCATTACAGTTTTTACAAAGTTTATAATTATTATATAATGTTATGAATAATATCTAATATTAATACCTTATGTTGTAAATTTGAAAAACTTGTAACATTAAACATTATTCAATAATGTTATTACTGGTGTTAGTGTTTTTTGTCATTTATTTATTACTTCTATTATTTCTTTAAAACGAATAATTTGGAAACGAAGTCTCCTGACACGTGGATGAAGACATACCAAAGAACAATATCTGATTATTATCTTCTAACACTTAATATACATGGAAATAAGAATCTAGATAACAGCTATAAAAGTTTAGCTGTAAAAATAATAAGCCCCAATATCTGCAATAAGTTACATGAATATTTACAAGGTCTCTTCAGAAACATGTTATTTTTTTCTTTCAAGTAATAATAATACACACTAATATTAGGTATTGCACTTTAAAAAATAGCCAAGAAATAACAAGTTGTAGAGGAAAGCACTGTCTAAACATAAATCAGTTCTAAGATGAAATCAGCCTCTAATCCGATACAACAAAACAAAATCGAACAAATATTATCAGGGGCATTTATAGGATTTCATTTTGGAAGGCCCAAGAGAACCAACCTTAACAAAAGATACAGAAGAAATATCATCTTCAAAGTTTCGGATTTGAGGGTCAAGTCCCCTAAAAGATCATCCAATCAAATATTAAAAAAGAAAATAGAGCTTAGTCTATACATTGAGGGAATGGTCCCTCTTACATATGCCCATGGTAAGAAAAAGTAAGAAAAATAAAACTAGGCCTAATATTTACTGATGTAATATTTCATTCGAAAGAAACTTACACAAAACTTACAGAAAATTTGAAAATGCACAGATCTTATTTATCAAAGTAACACGCATTAAAATATTATCGAAATCCTCCGTTTCACTATAATAGCACAAGCTTAATGAATGTAAGCATTTCATAGAATTACATATAAGTTAAAGACTCAGTGATCACAATATCTATTATTCTCAAAATATGTCATGTAGGTCACTAAATGTCATGTAAGTTACTAAATAAGTTAAAGGCTTTGAAATACAGTAGGGATTTCTTTAGGATAACACTTTTAGGATAAAAGGATATATCTCAAACAATGGCACGGAATATCCTGGAAAAACGTTTTTTAAAAGTTTCAAATGTCAATAGATCTGGAAGAGACAGAATCTTGAACAGCCTTTTGTCCTGAAGATGACTTCATCCCGACTTTTTCTTACTTTGGAAGCTTAGCCTTATGAGAGACACGTATCCCATCACAGCTTCAATTGCTAACTAAGAAGAACACGCAAATAGATGCCATCATTCAACTTCCTGTTTGGAACCCTTTCTCAATCACTTGTCTAACTCTTATTTGTAATCCAATTGCCCTTAACTAAAAAAACTAGATTGGATTTCATTAATATACGAGTTTTAGCGTTAGTGTCTTTATTTATACACAACTTAAACATTATTCGTTAAATTGGAATTTTCTGGCGATGGTTATACAGCTGCAATTAATCTCAACAAAATTATAAAGTTAGGTTCAATAATATGTGGTAATTCCTGGCGATAATAGAATATCGAGGAAAAAAATTAGAAACATTCACCAAACACATCAAATTCAGCAATTTCATCAATTTGGAAATTTCATCAGATTCATTCATTTGGAAATTAAAATTGAACGTTTTATAGCACAAAAAATCTGCAACAATGCCAATAGTTGCTGATGCTTCAATTCCAAAGGATTACGAAATTATTTCAATCAACTACACCTTTCTGATATTCAGCTATTTCATCTACAAAAAACAAGTTTATTAGGATCTGCTCAAATTCTATTTAGTCAATGTTGGGTTTCTCGATGAAATCTGAATCGGTCATTGATTTCAGCATCATTAAGGATGTGCAATAATAATATTAATATTAATAATAATAATAATAATTTTTCACATACAGAAAATTTATGAACACAACTCCACATCCAGAACATCCCTCAACTTTCCTTTGAACACTTTTTTTACACTTGGCAAAATGTGCTTTGATACTTGACCCGCCATCTTATCTTAGCTAGGGAAACCCAAGAATAGAAACTTTTATAATAATAATAATAATAGTATGTAATTCACTAATAAAGAACTGAATATCACTGGGGGGAAAAACCTCAATCTTTAATAATATTGCCAAAAATCCTGTTATTCTGTTAACAGCTGGTATTCTGAGAATGGTTAAGATAATTGAAATAAAAAAGAATATATATTTCTCACCTTATTTCAAGAGATCTCTTCCACTGTGAATATATTCTTTCCAAGTGAATCTAGTATCAAACAATCCTAACACCAAGTTCAGGAAAGACCTTCAAACCTACTTTTCTTCAAATGCTATTCTTTAAAATTTCTTCAATAGTTCAATAGTAAACGGGAAAAGCGAAAAGCCTACATTCATTTTCAAATTGTAATATCTGCTATAATGCGGACCCCCATCCACACACAAACACAGATACACTGATAGTATGCTAATAAAAAAGACATTAATTTACCTCTGACTTAATAGAGAAACCCATCAGAAGAATAGCTTCTGTTACGTCACGTAAGGACGTAACATCTTTCCTAGGAATTTATATAAAGAAAAGTACTTTTCGAATTGTTGCTGAAAAAGTAATTGAAAAACGTCAAAGCCAGAAATGTATAATTTTTCGAAGAGGGTAGACAGGTCGACACAAATTGAAAGACAAACACACTAATTGTTCTTATAAGATTATTGATAAGGTTTCTAAGAAAACCATGAAGAAATATTTAAAAATTGATAATAGAATTTAATTGTTAAAAATAGGAGTTATTAATAAAAATAAAGAGTAATTGAATTAAGATTTTTTTTTTAAAAAAAACGAATTCTGAAAGAAAAAGAAAATTATCCCTAAACACAGCATCATTACATTGTTCCCATAGCAATTCACGCAATAGGGCCATTCCGTGTTACGTGTGTGACATTTGGAAAACATTTTTTTCTAATTAATCAAGGATTTTTCAATATATTTCTTATTTAAAAATCCAAACAAAAGTTCTTTAAAATAATATACACGTTACCATATTCTTTTATGCAGAAACCTATCAGTTTGATATAATAGTTATTTTTTAAATAGCTTTTTAAAAAACGTTACGTATGTGACTTAGAAAAAAAGCAAATTTTGAGTAATGACATTAAATGATATATTTCTGTGAGTTTATTGCCGCACATTTAAATTAAAAAATATGGTAATACTTAGTTTACCATACCATCTAAAATCACAGTTAAAATTTAAATTTAATAAATAATTGAATAAATGAAAATTAAAAATCTGCATTACGTGTGTGACACCCTGATCGTAACGTGTGTGACCATGTGAATTAAAAGTAAAAGTTTGCTTTTAAAAATGCATGAGGATAAAAATGTATTAAAATATTACATGATATTTTAGCATTTATACAATAAGTCAATCAATAATTATTTTTAATAATGTTTATTTAACATTTCAAATCAACTTTAAGTTATTTAAATCAATTCTTATCTGAACAGTTACTTATAAAATTGAAACATCATCCAGTCTAAATATCCCTTTGTTAATGGACCACTTGAGGATAGGTGGGGCTTCGTAGTTCCAAAATATCCCACCAGTCTACTTTTTGGCTTGTGGGATAAACAAAGCCATGTGCTTCATTTTAACCTTAATAGATATGGAGGCTGAACTAAAAGATTTGATTTGGATGCAACGATTGTAAGCCTTCCAAAATCTTCAGATTGGATATAGAGTTGATTATCGCCTATTGAAGAAGGCGACAGCAATATATTTTCAAAGAAGGATATAATTTAATGGATCACTTGAGGATAGGCGGAGCTTCGTAGTTACAAAATATCCCACCACGCTACTGCTTCGCATGTGGGATAAACAAAGCCACGTGCTTTGTTTTAACCGGTTTAGATACAGAAGAAATATTATATTAAAGAAGGATATTCCAAGCGTTTTTACAGAATTATTACAGTACTGGATCTGCACAGTATTGAACCATCGTCTTGAAATATCAAATATCGACGATTTTTTAAGTAATTCAAACAAAGTTATATGTTTGTTTATCCCATTAGCTCTCGCCGCATGTGGGATACACGTCATACGTGACGTCGATAGGGGCGTAAACCTCAAGTGGTCCATTATCTAATCATTATATATTATTTCTCAAAGGGTTTTTTTTGTCGGACCGCTATATTTCCTTTACTACTTCATCAAAATCAATGATTGAGGCATCATTTTGAAGATTACGTTTCCCGCTAATGACGAAAAATAAACAAATTGTTTAAAATTAATGTTTTCGTTAAAAAACTTTATTTTTAAAAACTTTTTATACAAATGTAGACACGCTTTAATAGAAGCGCCTTATTTTTCAAAAGCGAAAATATTGCTTTAGCGTTGTAACCTTCAAATATTTCCTTTTTTTGAATAAAAATGCACTTTAAATGATATTTCATCGTTTATTTAATAACAACAGATAAAAAAACAAACAAAGATTTATATTTTAATAAAAATAAACGATTTATAACAATAGAAACATAAAAAATTAGTCAACTTCTCATATATTATTTCTCAAAGGTGTTTTTTTTATTTCCCTTAATACTTCATCGAAATCAATGATTGAGATATTTTCAAGATTACGTTCACCGCTAATGATGAAAAATAAACAGATTGTTTAAAATTAATGTTTTCGTTAAAAAAATTTATTTTAAAAATCTTTTTTGTAAAAATGTAGAAGGCAATCTATTGACAATCTGTTCATTTATTTATTTCCACATTACCATTCGGTGACTGATCAAGATACCATGCGAATTTTTCACACGGGTCAACTTTTTTTATAAAACTTGAGAAGACGCCATCTATTGACAATGTGTTTAACTAACATGTACACAAGCTGTTGGATTTGTTTATTATTTCTCAAAGGTGGTTTTTTGTTGCGAATTATTCGCACGGGTCAACTAGTACAAAAGAAACTTAACAAAAGTTAAAAGTTAAAAATTTAGAGTAATATTCTCATCAATTACGTCAGCTATTAATAAAGTTTTAACATTTTTAATACTTTTAGTGTTTTAGAATTATATTATTTCAAAATTTCAAGATTTATTTCAAAATCTGTCACACACGTAACAAAATATTACGTGTGTGACATATTTTGAAAGTTGTACAATTTTTTCATTTTTTAATAGATTTTTATATAACTTTACAAAAGTCATCTTAATATTTAGTTAAAAGAGAAAAATAAGTTTTGTGTTAAAATTTTGACTAAATTAGAAGTTATAAAAACTTTTTAGATTCAAATGTTACGTGTGTGACAATAGTGTTGTCATGCCTCTTCAAAAGATTTCTAAACTATTAAATTTTTTACAAAATATACACTTTTAACTCTATTCACAGTCTTGAGTATTTCATAAATTGATTTCTATCATTTAAAATAAATAAAGTATGCAAAATATTTTTTAAATTCAGAAATCATCAGGGTATTTGAATTTCATCATTCTGCAATTTTTTATATACTTATATATTAAAAGGTATTTTTTTTTAATGAAATTTTAGTTTAATAACAAAAATTTTTGCATCCTGAGAAAGAGCACAGTTTTTCCTACAAATTAAATTCATAAACATTTTTCTTTGTTAAAAAATATTTTTTTGCTCTCTTCACGGAATGGCCCAATAGAGGAAAAACATTCTTTATAATAAATTGCCTAAGACTAAATGAATTTGGAAAATATACTTTTTTCTATTCTCCATCCAATAATGCTTTGATGCTTTTCTCTGTCTATTTTTAATAATAGATTAGTGTTATTTTTTTCGCATTCAACCAGTTATGATCAATTTATTGGTAGAACGTTTAATGATTAAAGAGGTTTTTATTGTAGCCCAATGTAATTTCTGATGGTGACGTGTGATCTGTCTAATGACCCAATATTCTAATAAAAAAAATTAATAATAAAAATTACATGTTCATTACCAGTATCTGAAAATAAATTTTCCTTTTTTTTATTTAGTTATTCAGTTTCATTATATTTATTATAATTTATTATTATACAGTAATATTATATGATATTTCAAAAGACAAATTCAAGAGATATCAATCACTTATGCACGTGAACACTGATAAACGTTATCAAAAAAAAGTTTTTTTTGGTTTGTTTTTTGATAAAAGATTTTTTTTATCTAAGTTCAAAAGAAAACATCAAAAAATCTTAGACTTACAACAGTAACTAAATAGACATCTTCATACGCTATTCTTTAAAAAAAAATTATAAAATAGTTATTTACAAAAATTTCATTTTAAATAAATATTAGATATTAAAACAAAAAATGACGAACAAAATCATGAAAATTAATCATTCTTTTAATAAATGAAAAGCATAAATACAGCCCTGTATATGTACATACATTGTGTTAATGAAAAACTATAAAGTCTAAAAAAAATGTAATTTTTAATCATATTAAGGGTGATTATTTTGTTCAAATTTACGCCCTCTAAGAAGACAGCATTCATGGCTTTGAAATGTCTTCATCCAAAAATCACGTCATGGTAATTTTTCGATGGTGGCTTATTTACTTAATATTTAACAACATTTAATCTAATCTCACCTACAGTTATATTTAAGTTTTACATTGTGATGGATTTTACATAAAAGCTCAGCTAAACAAAACAGGAGGAAATACTTAAAAGCAAATTCTCAAAAACTGAGTGTCACAAAATTTTTTAAGTAAAAGAAATATTTATAATTTTTTAAGATTTAAACTTTAAATCACAATTAAAAAATTGTCTTAATTGCACTTCTTGCAGGAAATTATTTCGAATAAATAAGTGAAGGATATGTTACTCAGCTACAATGTTATCTATGGTGAAAGGAAAGCTACTGCAAAGTTTTTTCTATTGTTTTAGGCTTTTATTTTAGAATCGATCATTTAATTGATATGGATTTAATAGTATTATATGTAAAAGCTGTTTTAAACTGTCCATATCGAAGTGATTTATAATCTAAAAAGGGTAAAGAAACCTGGAGTGAGAATAAGTTCGTCCCCAAAACAGAAATCTTCTATAACATAAAAAAAACAAAACAAGAAAATTAATGCTTTTAGACAGTGTCAAAAGCAAAACGGCCCCATAATATGCACAATTTTATAAACAAAAGTAGAGTGAACCTAACGGACGCTTACAGCAAACCGGAAGTTGGGGGGGGGGGGGGTAAAAGTGATCGCTTCCGATAAAGAGGAAAACGGCGATAGATATACCCCTAATATCGACCCTTCTGAACACATTGGTGCTGGTCACGTTTTTGCCAGACAAACGGTTGCTGAGACAGGACAAAAGAAAAAGTATTGAAGCACCGACTTTTGACCCCCCCCCCCTACATCCGGTCAGGGAATGGTCCTAGAGGTCTGATTTTATGGACGTGGTCACCTACTTTTTGATACTGAACACAATGGTTAAGGTTTCATTATCTCTAACCGTTTGGCCACTACAGAGTGTGACATTCAGCAAGCATAAAAGCAAGAGCGGTCCTCTATGTTTTACAGGCAAGCTGTAACCTAGGGGCCACTAATGAACATCGTTAGATATCAAACAACACAGTTACAGCCAAATATTAGGTAAAAGGAGAGAAAGACTGCAATTTAACTAACGATAAAAATAGCAATAAAATAAAATAATAGTAATAAATAAAAAAATGTTCATGTATTGCTGGTAACTAGGCTTTATTTTTGTAAATCGTAGCTAAGTTATCGCCAAAATTACTTATAAATTAGCAGAGTCGCAAATTTTTAAAAAAAAAAAAATAATCCAAGATATTTTAGATACATAAAATTGAAAAATCCTACACACATAATTAAAAAAGACTTTTCATAAAAAATTACAATAAAAAGCAAGACGACCGGTTTCTCGCGCTTGATAACGCGTTTCATCAGTCTGGTGAAACAGGGAAAAATTCCATTGTTTAATATTTTAGATCTCTCTAGAAATGAGACCAAGATTTAATTTACTATATTTTTAATAAACCATTAAATCTAATGTTTTTCATTTATTGAAAGATTTTTTTTCCATTTTAAGTTATTCTTCTAACAAATCCTCTTCAACTGAAAATTAAGAAAAAAGAGAAAAAAAAATGGGTTATTTTTATCAGTCTGCTAATCGATATTAGTTTCTTTCTTGAACCTTGAAAATGGTTTATCTTTTAACTCACGTTTTGTGATTTTTATCACAATTATTATCAGCAAACACGTGAAGGTGTCAAAATGATAGATAATGGTTGAACTTTGTTTATAGGTTGATTCAGAAATCTCACGTTCTCTTGTCAAACTGAAAACGACTGCAATATTTTTTATCAAACACATTTCGAGTCCTCGTAAATTGAGATAATGCCTAAAAATGACATTAAAAAAATACATATTGTTAATATACTGTAAATCAATACATATATATATACAGTCGGACCTCTATTTAACGAACCTCTATTTTGCGAATTTCTCTATTTTGCGAACTTTTCTTTGGAACCAAGAACATTTTGCTAATTTCTTCGTAAAATAACCTCCAAACAGCGAAGTGCATTTTCTATTTAACGAACTTTTTCGTGGTATCTATTTGTTTTTTCTCCTTGAAATGTTTTTATTATTAATATTCCTTTAGAGGAAATGAAAGAAATTTGGATACAGCTGAGGGAAAAAGAAGAAACTAACGACAATGTGCTGATTGATGATTATCTTTCACTTGATTTTGAAGTTGAGACCTTGGAAACACTAACTGAATCGGATATTTGGACAGTGTGAAAAATAAAAACAATACAGCTATGAATTGCAATGAAGATGATGAAAATGGAAATGATCATGATGCAGAAATAAAAAAAACCTTCGTATGATGAAATGCTAAAATCATTTGAAACAATCCGACACGGATTACAATTTGAAGAAAATACTGAAGGGGTCTTTGGTGCATTGCAAAGATGCGAGACATACTAAGAGCGAAAACACTTTTTCAAAACAAAAACTCAGACAAAATTAACAGACCTTTATTTATAAAATTTAAGTACGCATGTGGTAATATATGCATTGTCATTAAAATTATTACTTTTTTTAATAATATTTATTGTGTATTGTTTTAAATCTGTTTTTAATTTTAAAACGTGAATATCTATTGAACAAATTTTCCATTTAACGAAATACGTATACAACGAAATAGAGGTCCGACTGTATATATATACCCACATTTACATATTTAAAACAAAAGTCCACAATACTAATATAGAACGGGCAGTGCCAAAAAAAATAACGCAAACCCAAACCACCCCCAAGGATGGGTATGAAATGGTCAACAGGGGCCCACCCGAACAGCTCGGGAGACCGCCAAAGGCCCTATCTTCAAGGCCGGCTATAGGTTTTGATAGACGCTGATATCTGAACATTGACAAGAAAATCAATACAATTTAGCTTTTTCTTATAAAAAAAATTGAAAAAAGAATGGGTTGTAAATGATTTCGAAACATGCTGCCTTAGATCTTGTTGTTTTCTTGTTACTCAGTTTCCCCACTTAATTTATTTTCTATTTTTCCAATAATATCTTCATTAAAATTCTGTTGGGAAGGGAGTCATCTACTGCAAAGTATCCTGTGTCAACTGGACACGGATCCACCCCCACATCAAATTCAGAGCTCAGGTAACGAATGCAAGTAACGGCCCTGCCCCCTCCCATATTATAGTCAAAACCATAGATTGAAAAAATGGGACCAAACACACTACTAGATATAAAAAAAAACATTTAAAAAATTCATATTCGTTACATGTTACAAGGCATCGTATACAGGCCTTTTCATCAGACTATAAATAAATAACAGAAGCAAATTAGGCCTTTACAAATTTTGGATTACATTTTACAATAATATCAAAGTATCAAATATCAATGCTAGCCAATTATTAATAAAACAATAGAAAATAGTTAATCGAGCTGATAATGCAATACATTTTTTATAGACAATTCAGTATTGTAACATTTCTTGAATTTGGAATTAATTAATAATGATTCATAAAATTTTCTTAAGTATTGATCTGTAATAATATTATAAATGATCGGATTGTCCACCATTATTAGATGGCCAGTTTGTTT
>JAFIDM010005346.1:4796604-4814911 GCA_023159025.1 Thereuonema tuberculata
TCTGATTAGAATTATGGGAAGGAGTTGGGAACGGCCGTTTCGTCCTTCTACGGACCCGTCAGCCCAACCCAGCCTTCCCTTAACGAAATCAGAAAGGCAAGATCAGAAAGGCGAAATCAGAAAGGACGAAACGGCCGTTCCCAACTCCTTCCCATAATTCTAATCAGAAAGGCAATTTCTCCTTTTATTCAGGTGCTGTTTTTCCTTTCCTTTAGTTAATCATATTTCACAGCACGTTAAATTTCTTTGCTTTTTGCTTTGTAAACTTTTTTCTTTTGAACCTTCTGTTCTTTTTAATTCCTTTCAACCTACTCTCGTAGGGGAAAGGATTTTTGCTGGCGTCGAGAGACGCAGCAATTTATTTTCTTGCCTTTTGTTGTTGGTGGGGTCATCGCCGGGTCGGCGGTGATTTTTACCAACAAGATCTTGCCTTTCTGATTTCGTTAAGGGAAGGCTGGGTTGGGCTGACGAGTCCGTAGAAGGACGAAACGGCCGTCCCCAACTCCTTCCCATAATTCTAATCAGAAAGGCAATTTCTCCTTTTATTCAGGTGCTGTTTTTCCTTTCCTTTAGTTAATCATATTTCACAGCACGTTCAATTTCTTTGCATTTTCAAAATATTCTCTTTGAATTCTTTCTTTTTCATTAATCCGATGTTTCTTTTCAATAGTTGTCAATAGTTCGATGGTTTCATATTTAAATAACTGATTAATTTAACATTACATCTTCGATCTCACTTTCGTGGTAATTTACCTTTGACATTTACCCTTTCTTTTTCATGTGCCCACTAAGCTGTAGCTCTTACAATATTACGTAAGTTTTCTGAATATTTCATTCACTTAAAAGATATTTAGAGACTAAGTTTTCTCTATCAAGAGGCTTACGTTCAGTTACGCTCTCATCTAAACTCTAAGGCAATCAAATATCCAGTCAGAAAGGCAATAAATGGAAAGTCTATGTTTAAGGATCAATTTCTCTTTCTACAGTACCTTTCAACTCCTCCAACGGCTATAATTCTGCCATTTAAGTTTCAAATCTTAAAAATATTTTAGCTTATACCAAACTACAATGCTATAAATGGCGCAATGTATTTATTGGAAACTTTTTCATTTCCTCGGCCCCTCTAAACAGAATCCTTCGTAATTTATCTCAACAAATGGCTACAACTCGGTCATTTGTTTCAAATCCAAATACATTATCGATTTGAACCCAGAATGATTCTATACTAAATGGAATATTGTTTTTCTCAGCACGAACATTTCCAATTTACTCTATCCCAGAATTTACAGTCTTTGAATTTATCTATATTACTACATAAAATCTTTCTTTTCCAATTGTCCGGCGCAGTTCAACAATTGAAACAACATTGTTTCCATTATCCGGCGCTGTGAAAACATGGCTACACTGAAACGTTCGCGACGGGAATCGAACATATAACCATATGAACCGCAGTCAGACGTCTTATCCATTAAGCCACGGGACTACATTCAAATTATTGGTTCGTATCATTCTCTTTGTGTGTGAGTGTGGCGCAATGACAGAACAGCCAGAAAAAACAGAAAATAACCCATTAATTTTAGCCTAATAGTGTAGCCTAATAGAAAATTAACCCATTAATTTTAACCTTAATAGCCTAATAATGTAAATGTGAATGTTCATTGTTTTAGCTTCTCTCCGTCCACAAAAAGGAATAAAATATCACTTTGTACCGCCATAACCGCTTGGAATCGATTCTTCTTGGATTATCTCATATTTAGTGGGAGACGGAGGGGGGGGGGGGCTAGTTCTTAATAATATAATGAACGAACAGTGAGTTTCTCAGGACTGACTTTTAGTTCTCTATTCATGTTCCTTTGCAAGTCAAAGCAATAAATAAATCGTAAATAAAAATCAAGGCCATGAGATTTTAAATAATTATGGAGATTTAAATATCATTTTTTTATTTCAAACAATCAAATATTTTAATTTGAAATCTGAAAATCAATAAGTCCTATTTTTTTTTTGTCTTCCTCTTATTGAAGATTTTTTTTTTCTTTACATTTTTTTTTATATTGTTTTTTTTTTTGATAACTATTATCGTAATTCACGTGAGTTGTCAAAGTGATTGATAACTTTTCAACTTTGTATTAGTTTTACTTAATTGCTGAAGTTTTAAAAGAAGTGAAATCTTATCAATAAAAAGAAGATTAAAAAAAAAAAAAAGCTATTGAATTATTAAAAAGCAGAATGATTCTCTACCAATACTCTTTTTCTAATGCAGATGTTATTTTTCAGATACAAAACTTTCAAATTTACCAACACTGAATTTGCGAATTTCTAATCAAACAATTAAAAAAAAATCACTGTTAATGAAAATCCTATTAAAAAAAACACAGAAAAATCTTGTCCAATCACATCATTTGCTTGAAAACAAAGCTTAACGTGCGGCGAAATAAGTATCAAAGTAAAAGAAAATCCGCACCTGAATAAGAGAAAAAAAAAAAAGAAGAAATTGCCTTTCTGATTTTAGATTATGGGGAGGAGTTGGGAACGGCCGTTTCGTCCTTCAACGGTCTCATCAGCCCAACCCAGCCTCACCCTAACCAAAATCAGAAAGGCAAGATCTTCTTGGTGGAAACCACTGTCAACCTGGCAGTGGTTCCACCCACAATAAAAAACAAGAAATAAAATTGCTGCATCATCCGATGCCAACAACACCTTTTCCTACGAACTGTGTAGACAAAAAAGGATTTAATAAAAGAATAGAAGATTCAAAATAATAAATATTAATATGAAAACAAAGCTTAACGTGCGGCGAAATAAGTAATAAAGTAAAAGAAAATCCGCACCTGAATAAGAGAAAAAAAAAAGAAGAAATTGCCTTTCTGATTTTAGATTATAGGGAAGAGTTGGGAACGGCCGTTTCGTCCTTCAACGGACTCATCAGTCCAACCGAGCCTCATCCTAATCAAAATCAGAAAGGCAAGATCTTCTTGGTGGAAACCACTGTCAACCTGGCAATTTCTTCTTTTTTTCTCTTATTCAGGAGCGGATTTTCTTTTATTTTATTACTTATTTCGCCGCACATTAAGTTTTGTTTTCATATTAATATGTTTTATTTTGAATCTTCTATTCTTTTATTACATCCTTTTCCTACACAGTTCGTAGGAAAAGGTGTTGTTGGCATCGGATGATGCAGCAATTTTATTTCTTATTTCTTAACATGAAAAAAATAGACGTAATACTTCTTTATCAATAATTTTGCAATTATATATTCCAACAGCTCCATCTTCGAATAGGACATGTGTTCACAGCAACTCTGTTGGGCGCCTGGTGGTGAAGTAGTTTTGATCTTTCGATGTTATTGAGGACCAGAGTGACCAGCCTTTGCCTTGAGCTTAACCCAATGCCACAACCAAAAAACAACATTGTTAAAACATATAAAACCAATAAATTTAAGACCTCCATGGCGTTTCCCTTGGTACGGCGCCTGGTGAGGGGGCACCATTCGCTCCAACCTTACTGCGGCACTGCATCATGTAAACGTTTTTTCTGGGAATGATATTACAGTGACTTCCCTGATTATTGACTTATTCTCTTGGGACATCCTAAATAAATTGAAACAATAAGTGGGTCTTCCTAAAACTTGGCTAATGTATTTATGGACAAGAGACGATCTATCGTTTGAAAATTTCTAAGTACAAATTCCTGTGAAGAGATTGGCAAATGAACTGACAAAAATCCCATAAATAAAGCATTACAAACAAAACAATTAAATTTCATTGACGGCAAATAACAAATTTCCATTGAAGTGCAACAATGAAAATGAGCTTTGTAATCATTTTATTTAATTACGCGGATGTTTTAATTTATTAGAAATAGAATTTGATTTAAGGTAAAACATTTAATGAATTTCAGCAAAATCAAAGATTAACTTTGTTCGTGACAATTAACAATAATCATTTCATTCCATGTTTATTAAAAAAATAAAATTAGGAAAGTAGCCTTCCAATTCTTTGAGGAACTTCCCAATCAGCTGTCCATTAACATTTCATATTTCCGTTTTTTTATTGAATAATATTTCAACCTATTTAATGTTCTTTCCTATTCTCTGTGATTACAACTTGAACAGATGCTCTATTCAATTGATGGTAGAGACAGGTGCTTTTCACACGCCTTCCCTCTTCGTCCTGCAAAAAAATCAATAAATGCTCATATTTATAAGATGACGTGAAACAAGCTTTCACTTCAGTTCTAGATTTTCCACTAAAAACATAAAGGTAAGATTATTAATTGAAATTCAATAAGGTTAGTGAAATAGTAGGAGTCTAATGTTTCCTTAATAATTGTAATAATAAATGTTTTTACGAGAATATTCCATAACTGAATCCTAAGAGAGTACTAGTCTGTAACCAGTTCAACGATGTTTCTAAATTTATTATTAAGGACTTTAATTTAAAGATTAAAGTTGTTAAAAGATTTTATTTGAAGAACAAAAAAGAAATTAACTTCAAAATCCATTTCTGATTTTATTGAATGAATTTAATTTTTTAATACTCTGATTTCTGAATTATTAATTTGTTTACATTAATAAACTAAATGTTTCGAGGACGTATTTCCTGTTCTGCAGGTTTTATTCAATGTGTATTTTTTTAATAGAACTTTATATTTAAGGAAACATATCACAAATTCCATCTTTTATTAGAAGACAAATTACAAAGTTTTATGTATAAGTTATTAATAAGTGAATTTATTAACGAGGCAATGTCATATTGATTTATGTTTTATTATCTGTAGTACAGATACAGTAGAACCCTTCCAATCCGTCACCCTTTGGGACTGGTGGTATGGTCGGAACGCAAAAAAGATCGGATTATCAGAAAATACAGAAAAATACGGATTTACTGCATTGTCAGGCAGTTCAAGTTTAGGCTTTTTCAATGTTTGCGATTCTTAAGAGCGTTTTCACCATCTACCGTCACTGTACATGCAAGTAAACAACACAATGGCGCGACGGGTGGTGAGTCACCGATGAGTTGGGGACAAGTTTGGCCGGCTCGAGCACGGTCGGATCAACCGGAGTGGCGGACCAGCCGAGGGCAGACGAGAGGGGTTCTACTGTATAAGTAATTGACGCACAGATCTGAATTGTGAGTTGTTAATGTATTTTTGGACATTTTTTGACGATTTTCAGGAAAACTTGTTATTGCTGAAAATTGTTAATCATTCTCAAATTTCGAAAAAAACATTTCTTAAATTTTCGGAAAAATCAAAGGAAATTAGAATCCTTAAACGGTTTAAAATAGCTCCCCCCCCCCCATCTTTTTTTTTTTTGATACACGCAATGATTTATCTGTAATTGAGTGACTTTCCTAGGATGACTTCGGAGTTACATTAGGAATCTTTGAGACAAAAGTCGAATATTAAGAAGAAACTGCGAATCCAAAGCAAACCTTCAACGTAATTGTCTGCCTAAACAACTATTTTCTCCGCACGAAGTAACAACAATGCCAAACATTAACTGTCAATGATATCTAAATATTTTGCAACACTTATTTTCTATATAATTAAAAGAAAAAAATGTAATAATAAGAATTTTGCTGATTTTGAACAATCAAATGCTAATGTATAGTAATCTTCTGGAACAAGTAACAATAGTTCTTCACAAAGAAAATGGACAGAGAAAACTTATCGGTTATCGTTTAGTTTTTCTTTAGAATTGATATTTATTTTTTTAATTGTTTATTTTTTATTTATTTTTTTTTATTTTAAGATTATTCTAGTGTTGATGGTTTTGGGCATAAGGTTCTTTCTGTGATCCAATTTATTCAGAATCAAAGGAGATCATATTCAATAAATAAAAAACAGCAGCCCAGGGAATCGCTTGGATCAAAGGCTATCAATGAGACTGATGTTAGGTCAAGTGGTCAGTCAGAGGCCTTTAATTCCAGGAAAGAAAGCCATATCGATTTTTCGGAGTATTTTGTAAGAATACAAAAATCAAAGGAAAAAATCAGAAAAAAAAAATCTCTGTACGATTATTGGAAAGTGAATTCGACTCCTCTAGCCTTCAGTAAAGTGCCACCCTACTTGAGTTAAGCCTCACAATGTATATAGAGTAGCATCTGTAAAACTGTGGAGCTCACAATAAGCAATCGGTGAGAAATCACGAAATTACTCAATTTTTGGTAAAATTACTAAATAATTTGCATTATTTCATTGATTTTTTTTTTGTAATGCCTGGCATAATTTATTAGATGCTGTTGATGAATGATATTGACTTCATAGATGCTAACAACAAAGAAAGAGACCACGTAAATGTACCTCTTACATGTTTCCGCTTTCTGTGATTAAAAGTTAATTGACTTTAGGTAACTGAAGTATTTATGGACTCAAGGAAAATGGAAAATTTGAAGATTACAATTTGTAGAACAAGATGATCTTTTTTTACTTCTTATTAAATTGACTTTACAAATAAAGAATAACAAAGCAATATTTTAAGGAATTAGGGTTCACATTCTTTTCAGGTATGTTTTATTTAGCTTTATTTTAATGAACTTCATTCTATTGTTTCAGTGCATTATTGAGCATTATTTACGATTCTAATAAAGTAATAATATAAGATACACTGCAACAATCACTGCGTGGTTTTTCATAGACATTAAGTTTAATGACTTCCAGTTTGTTGAGTGGGAGGATAGGATTTTTTTTTTTAATTTTTATAGATATTTTTAGAACGAGGAAAATAAATGAAGTAATAAACATATAAAAAGCGATTGACAGAGTAATAAAAAAAACGAAAGGAAAAACGAACAGAAATATAAAAATAATTCTAAAAACAAAGTTCTTTATAGCTGAATGACAATTTTTATTGATTAGCTTTATTTATATCAGAATAAAAATTAAAGAATACACATTGTTTAATCGTCATCATTTGTCAGAAATAAACATTTTTATTAAAAGATACCGAAATTAAATATTTTCTAAATAACTGGCATAAAGCAAAAGTAAATATTACCGAAAGCAATAACATTAATTGAAATTGATTGTTGTTCTAATAACCACTTTATTAACATCTAATAACTCTCAACCTCTAAACGACAATATTTCGTAAGCCTAATCGGCCATACTTTTTCAAGCCTTTTTTCTTTAACATCACGGGAGGAGGGAGCCATCCCCCTCCTTCCCAAAATCAAAATAAATTACAAAACAAGAATTCTAAATTAACAGATAAAAGCGTGAATGAAAACAAATAAACAGAAACGTGAATCATGCGCATAATAATGATGATGATAACATCTCTGTCCCATTGTTTTTAAAGTCCAATCATTTGTGAATTATTAGATGTTAATAAAGTAGTTATTAAAACGTTAATTTAGAAGAATTTGTTATTGATTGTTTTTTTGTTTTGTTTTTTTAACAGCATTTTTTGGATAGTTAGTTAGGGATATTGAAAAATTTTATAAAATAATTGTAACATAGTTATAGATAAAGATGTCCTTGTGTTGTGGGCATATTTGGGATTCTATTTACAAATGGAGGCCACGTTCAGAGGTTCAGTATCCAACCAGAAAATAAGTCTTCTCGAAATTCGGGGGGAAGAGAAATAAGTCATTTTAAGTCTTTAGTCCCCTGTCAAATGTACATCCGTGTGCTCCTTGATGATGCAAGTGTGGAAGTAGTCTCAATTTCTTCGTTTAACCTTGGAGAAACATAATTTCGATGATGGCACTTTTGAAAATGGTGCGTTTGAATGCTTGCGGGCAAAAAACAAAATGGCCGCCATCGCAAACATGTTTTCCTATTTACATTAGTAACTGTTGGGATTTCCTCATGTGGGTTTCGTGATGGTGGACGATCCACGCTGGTCAGGTTTTCTCGGGGTTCTCCCGTTTCCCCTGCACTTCTCCCACCATACTTTCTCAGTCTTTCTCTCCATCTGTCCATATTTCCGTGGGATAGTACAATAGACCTCCGGTCGCAGTGCTTGACTTCTCTGCCACCCACATTCACTACATAACATACATAAAATAACTATTGGGATTACGAAAAAAAGTTTGAAACAAAAAATGTAGCTACACAGATTCTGCATAGAAAAGGTTATTACAACTTTTTATGTAGGATCAACCGTTTTCTCATAAGAAGTACTTTTATATTTTTCAAAATTAAAAATGAATATGTCGCAGCATGAGGTGTTGCAAGCGCATATTTACATGCTTGACATTATTTACATGGCCACTGGATAATTCTAATAATAATTATTACATTAAACACTAATAAATTAAAAAATATCCCCTTTCCCTTATGTTGTGCCGTAGGAAATTGAAAGATAAAAAGTACCACTATAGTTTTAACCTTTAATGAAAATACTGTGGAAGAAATACAATGTTTACAGATTTACATAGATAGAGTGGAGACAATAATACTTGTCACTCCTACAATTACATTTTTAATTATAATCATCGTCACTTTCAATGCAAATCTCACTTAGACCTAAATCTTCATCATCGTCTAGCTCGCACTCTCCCTTATTGTCACAAGGTCGGGATTACCTTCGCACTTGCATGTGTCAGTATACCGGAGTCCATTTGACTGACATGTACATGGAGGAGAGCAACGCCTTTTGGAGCATGAGCAACGACAAAGTTCCAAGATAAGCTCTGATGCACAAGGGTTGATACAAGCAACAGGCTCGTATGCACTCCCTACTTCATTCCATCCAAAATCTGAGGCTGGTGGGTTATTGGGATGCTGAATTATGTCCTGATTCCACTCAAAACACTGAAGGTGAGCTCTTAGCAATGCCGGTCTTGTTGGAGGTTCTCATCTTGACATTGTTTCTGTGTAAATAACAACCATCGCACAGCTCCTATGTGGGTCAGTGTTATTTTGAGGATATAAAGCTCACAAATGAACGCTTCCAAGTTAGTCCTGACATCTTCAGTGAGTGATAGTGTAATCCCCAATTTAGCCAAAGCCTCCAGCAGTGTATCACTTGCGGAATTAAAAGCTTTCCACCACTTAATTTTACCTTTGCCAGAAAATGATCCTGTTGCATCAGCTCCTGAAAGTGCGTGTAATCCAGGGAGTGCAGAGGCTTTCAGAGGTCCAAGGCTCTGAAAATTGAACCTAGCTGAACGAACCTTTTCATGCCGTGGCCGAGGAAAAATGCAAAATCTTTCGAAAGCTGAGGATAACGCCGTAGTGCTAAAATCAGGACATCAGTATCGGGGGAGAACAAATGAGTATGTTTAATTCCTTAAACATGTTTGCGATGGCGGCCATTTTGTTTTTTGGCCGCAGAATTCAAACGCACCATTTTCAAGAGTGGCACCATCGAAATTGTGTTTCTCCAAGGTCAAACGAAGAGATTGAGACTACTTCCACACTTGCATCATCAAGGAGCACACGGGAGCCTGTTTGACAGGGGACTACTTTATCTAACCAAAAAATAAAAGAAATCATAGTAAATAAATATAAATAAAAATGTCACGACCAACCTTACAATGCTTCTCTTTCGAAATTTTGAGAGGACCGTATTTTGTTCAATTGTATTTATTCATTCTTTTGCTCTCATTTCATGATCATTTCGAATTGTTTACATGAGGAAATTGACACCAAAATTAAATACTGTAATTGTAAAACATAAAAGGTTGATATTACTTAATTGCAAATTTGAGTTGGAGTATAAACGGGTCTTTTATATTTAAATCTTCAGTTCTACTAGCATAGGATGTAAGGCTGAGGTGGATCACTATGAAGGAGCAAGAAACAGGACATTTATCATACTCATGAAAGTAAAGAAAAAAAGGGGGGGGGGATAAGAAATTAGCTAATTCAGTTCAATTAGTAGTTAAGGAATTTTCTGGTTTTTGTTATAATGTGAGATAGAACAATTATACTGCGTAATTAACTAATCATAATTAACAAAATAAATATTTTTTTTCTCTATCCTTGTTTGTGTTTTAAAAGCCCTTTTGAATTTTGTTTTTCAAAGAGGAAACTTGAATGTTTGATCTGGAGCCTGTATTAAGTTTAGCAATATAATTAAATTTTAGAAAAATTTTCCTGGCGTAGCATAGCCAATGTTGCTGTGGCGTTAAATATTTCTTTTTAATTATCCTCTGTGTTTTATTATGTAATTCGTATTAACAAAATTTCTTAACGAAAACAACTTATCATTTCCGAATGATATTCACATCACTGAATCAAAAAGAAATTAATCGAAAATAAAAAAAACATTATCGTTAATGAATTATTCGATCGATTTCGGTAATTAAGATAAAAAACAAACTATATGGCATTTGTGTAGTTTCAAGATGACGTCATGTAGTGATTAATGTCATTGTTCTTCAGTTTTAATTAACGTCAATATATAATTATATATTCATAATTTATTAGTATTAAGTGACTGATTTTATCAAAGAAAATTTTATTTTATTTATTTTGATAAACATCTCTTTACAGTTAAAGACTCATTAAAAAATATAAATAACTTAATAAATAAATAAAAATTTTAAAATTTAATTAATCTAATTGGTTAATGTTAATTTAATATTTAGCTACGAATTTAATAATGCAATATTACACTAAGAAATATACTTTAAAATTAATATCAAATTTAAATTGAGATTATTATCTAATAATAATAAAAAATGAAAAGAAAACAGAAAGAAAGTCATAATTACAATTTTTTTAAATAAATCATTAAACAATACATAAAATTAGCTAATTAAAGCATTTAATTAACTTGGATAAATAAAATTCCAAATCTTATTATTTAATAATATTTTTATTACTGAAATATTTTTCAAAAAATGATTTGCAATTAATTTTTTTTTAATTTTAATTTCTGTTCATGTATACTGAAAATTAATTTTTCTAAGCTAATTTAAAGCTAATTATCTTTTTAATTATCTTTTTTAGATGAATTTAGAAATTAAAAAAAAAAAACCTACTTTTTATTATTATTAAAAAATAATAAATAAAGTTTTTATAAGTTTGTCAGAATTCCATATTTCAGAATTGCCATGTTGGATTTTTTTTTGCCAGGAATAAATAATTAAAAAAATTAAATTCAAATAAAATAAATAAAAATATAAAAAATGCAGCAAGCTGTTTCCAGATACATTATATCCCTAAATATACACTTAGCGTATGTGTTTATTTTTATAATTAGCATAAGATTTACAAAAAATGTCAGATCTGTAATCTCAAATGTAATCTAAAGAGAATTCCTTTCCAAAGCAAACAATGTCCACACAGAGGACGGGCTTTTTGCCAAAGAAAACAGTTTCACAAACACAACTAAACATTATTCAAGTGATTTCCGTTGGGTTGAAAGGAAAGAATTGAATCTGAGTGAGTGATCATTGACTTTATCTAAGATTTTATATTTCAAGATGAAATTAGGTAAGTTTTATAGTAATGGTTATTCTTCATAAATGAACAGTTAATAGATAATAGTTAGCTAAAGTTACATCCTTCAAAATATTACAGTAGTTCTTAGCAAATTAAGATTTAGACATTTATCAAACTTCTGTAGTGTTAAACAACAAATGGAAACCAAGGAAGGCACAAGGCTACGTAAGTAAAAGGATTTCGCATCCCGAGAGCCGAAGATAAGCTTGATTATCATTTGTTGAATTATTTAGACACGTTCATTTCTTTATTCTCTGGTGTTATTTTAGTATTTTAAAGAAAATTGTATCAACCCTAAGTTTGAGAGCAGATATTGTTTCTTAATGCACTAATAATCTATATTACTAAAATCTTTTATTTCTCTGTCTGTCTGTGTGTCTGTCTGTCCGGCGCAATTTTCTGTGAGAATGGAAAATAGAAAATTTTTACAGTGAAACATCCGCGACAGGAATCGAACCTGCAACCTTCTGATCCGAAGTCAGACGTCTTATCCATTAGGCCAGTGGTGCCCAACCTTTCGTAATATGGGGGCCAAAATTGACTTTGCTGTGAATCTCGCGGGCCACAATGTGGCGGAATCTCCTATTCAACAACCAAAAAAAAAAAAAAAAAACGAATCTCCAGGTTCAACAACCAAAAAAAAATACACCGAATCTCCAGGTTCAACAACCAAAAAAAAAAAAAAATACACCGAATCTCCTATTCAACAACCAAAAAAAAAACAGGAATAAAACAGCGGGCCACATGTAACACCTTCGCGGGCAGGCGCCACTGCATTAGGCCATATGGACTACAACTCTCTTCATATTGTTTTTTGACTTATATCTCCTTTCCTTTCCCCCATAATAAGGAATGTATTCAACCTTTTTTTTTTTGAATCTCAAGATTGTTTATTTATTTCCCATCCGTCAGTTTATTTGTAATTCGAAACTGACAATTAGAACTATAATTGCCGAAACGTTGCAATATTTTAAATATTCTTACTTTACCAAATTCTGTGTGATATTGAAAAATAAGTGCGTGTACACAGCAGATGTTGGAGTTAAGAAAACAGAGTCAAGAAAGAAAGAAGCACTCTTTTTTTGAGGTGGAATACCAAAAAAATCACTATTTTTAACTCAAAAACCATCAATATTTGGAACACAAAAGCCACTGAAAAGTGACAATTAGAATAAAAAAGAGACTCAAAAAAGAAAGAAGCAGTATTTCTATTAGGTAGAATACTGAACACTATTGTAACTCAGAAACCACTGAAAAGTATCAATTGGAATAAAAAAAAGAGTCAAGAAAGAAAGAAGCAGTATTTCATTAGGTAGAATACTGAAAAATCACTATTTGTAACTCAAAAACCATCACTATTTCTAACACGAAAACCACTGAAAAGTATCAATAGGAATAAAAAAAAAAAGATAGTCAAGAAAGAAAGATGCACTATTTCTATTAGGTAGAATACTGCTCAGAAGTTAGACGTCTTAGCCATTAGACCACGAGGCCTACATTCTTATCTCTATAAAAAATAAAAATATATCGTAGATATATATGATTTACACGCTGGTTCTAAAAGCAGTCGTAGATTGAGAGAATATAGACATCAAACATCAAATTAAAAAAAAAAAAAAAAAATTAAATTTTAGTTTTAGTTTCCTTGATGTAATTTGTGTGTGTGTTTTTTTTTAATAAATAAAAAAATTGTTTTCCGTTGCATAAGAGAGGCTTCCGGAGCGAAGCGAAGGGTAGCCGACTAGTATAATACTCAAATTTTATTAAATGTAAAAATAATCCTAACCTGATGACATTTTCTTATTATCGAAGGAAAGAATCACGTCACTAATAAAACTCGTGTGAATTACTTACAATGACTTCGAGTAAAAAAAAACAAACATTAGTTGTTCGTTAATAAAATGTAATAACTATGTTTCCATATGATTCCGTTGAACCGTTATTGCTCAGTCTATAAATGGAGGTTGTACCATCTCTAGGAAAATGTCAATCTTTCACTAAAATATTCTCCAGGGAATTCGTTTTCATCCTTCACTTGATAAACAGATGAACACTTACTTATATTTGATTCTCCGATGATTTCAATTCATTGTTGCTAGGTCCTAAACACTCGTCCTTGACGACCAGTCTTCTCCTTTGACAACCGGTCAGGCATCGAATAGTCACAACATTCGATCTTCTATCGCCTTTTATAGAATCGTCCAAAACTTGGTTTATCCATGTGCTCTGATTTACAGATGAAAGCCTTTTTCTTATGTTTTGTTAAATATATCCATGAACAGCACCCGTCGGCCAGAGAACTTTTCCTTTGCGTGTATTCCTAACCGCTTTTTTTTAGTTATTTTTTTTTTGTACTAAAAGGTTTCGCCTTGTCATTGTCGAAAGGCGTCGTCCAATCGGAGACCCGTTCGTTATTAAGTAATAGATACTGAGGTGGTTTCCCGTTGCCTTCCCCAGGAAGCCATTATGGCCAGACTTCAGACCCGAAGAGAAAATGAAGAAGAGGCTGACAAACAGAGGAAAGGAAATTGAAACAAGCCGCGACCGGGATTCGAACCCAAGTTCCGATGCATCTGCATCGTGAGAGGTCGCCGCTTGCGCACGACACCTCGCCGGAACGGCTCATTTGCTACAGCAATCCCCCAAAAAAAAGTAGATACAATGCACATAATATTCCTGCATATCATATAACTCACAGTTACATTACTGTTAAAAAAAAAAAGCTTATTTCATACTTAGATTTGTAATCTATTACAGTGCTTTTTAACCTTTTTCTTTTTTGGTTTACGGTGCTATTTTATATTCGCATAACTCCCGTGGCACGTTACCTTGTTTCTGCAGTATATCAATCAATTGCTTCATTGCATTTATTGCATAGAAGAGAATCCATGAAAATATCTACAAATTACAAATGAATTTAACAGTCTACTTTAGACATTTAAAAATATTCTGAAAATATTTTGAAAATAATTTTAAAAATTAATAAATACTTTATTAGCCTTAGCTACAACATAGCTATAACAGAGACACGTCTTCTTATGCTTTCCAGAATTAGATTATGTATTTGTTTAATGTCACATCTGCGCGCCATTTGGATGTCAATCAGTCCGTCTATATGTTAGAATCTTATGGGCTTAATAGCTAAAACAAATGATTACATCAAGCTTCCTAGTAAGATTTTTTATCTACATTCTTAAAATCAGTTTTGTTATTTTAGTTGGAATTCACAAGGTTCTAAAATGCTTAGTTATGGTACTCCTTAGTTTTTGGTATTATTTTGGTCTTTTGCGGAAACCACGTGCCCTTAATTCCATCTACCCAAGTTTTCATGGAGGTTAGTTCTATTATTGAATTTTTTTTTGTCTTTAGAATGCCACTAATGAGAACGAGTCATCTAACCACACACCTCCGATGAGCACTAATAAATTCGAAACAGCTATCTCAAAGTCTTATTGACAACAGTTCACGGATCTTAATGTTTGAGGATCCATTAAAGGCCGTGAAAGGAAGAATGTTGTTGCTATAAACATTAAATCACACGCCATGTGGATGTTTTATTGTATCTATTCAATGAAAGGCGAAAACCTAGAAATTAAATGAGCCTGGAATTATATAAATAACTTTTAGGAGCAAATAAAGCAGCGTTTCTTAAAATAGGACACCCTTTCGTGTCCCCATCCTAAAAACTAGGTTTAAGTTACAAATTTTATTTTATCCTTTTTTATTTTTGTAAATAAAAAGAAAACAATATTATTTACGAATAGAGAAACTATCAGCGGATCACTACAATACATTAAATATTTTGATTTTGAAATTTTAAACACGTATGTTAAAAAAATCATTAAGAAACAAACCAATGAATAAAAAAACAGAAAAGAAATATGTTTTCTTCCTTTATTATATCTATATTTATCCCTTTGTGTTACTGAAGGTCTTCCGTGACCTGAAAAGAAATGTGAAAAAGGGTTATTGCTGACCTTGAAAAGGTAGGGGCCCTATTGTGCCTATTGTTATCCCTCTTTTTGTAAGAATAAATGACCCAAAGGCAACTCCCACTTGTCATTAAGTCGAAGATTTTTCCGGATTTTGTATTTCCTGTAGTTACAACAAAAATAAAACTACAATCACTTTCTCATTTAGTTTCACTGAAATCATCTTCAATTTCAAAGATAATAAGAAAATACTAAAAAATATAAGTTGATGCTTCATGTTGAGATGGATTTTAATAATAATAAGTAATGAATTGAGTTCAATGAGACTTATTATAGGACTGTGAATTGAATTTAATTTAAGTTCAATTTCATCGAATTAAAATTTAAATAACACTTCCTACTGAAGTTTAATCAAAAAATATGAAAAATCAAGAAAAATAGAATCAGCTGAAAATAAATTTATATTTTACAATCCATTTTTTTATGTTTTAATCCAAAACAATAAAAAAAAATGAATTTGAATCATTTTGTTATAAATTCGTAAATCACTGAAAAAAAGTTGAAAATGCAGGTTAAAACTACAATGGAAAGTTTCTTCTGAATTCGAACTTTAAAATGTCCTTGTTCAAAAAAAACAACCACATTCACACAAACAAAAGAAAAGAGTGGAAAGTTACGAATGGTTTGTTACCTTCGCTTAATTTTCATTAACTATCTGCAATTATCCATTGGCCTTGGATGACCTAACATAGACTGACTCAGATGGAAGCTTAACAAAATAGAAATGTTATTTTTAAGCTATTTAAAAATTTAAATATTACGATGATCAAAGTTCGAATATTAAAATAACAATAGATCTTTTTTTCTTTGTATTTAAATTTAATTGATGTCTTTTTCTTTTTTTTTTTTTTTTTGCTCTTTTAAAAAAAATGTTCTTTATAGACTATTACAAAAACAAGGTACTGACAGCGATTAGTAAGCCAATCACAATGCTTCGCAACTTCTTCTGATAAGAAAATATAATTGATATTGCTTTAATTTTCTTATTATTATTATAAATGTGATTATTACGAATGCAAAAGGCGCAATTGTTGCGTTTATTATAATTGTTGTAGAGCTGCATTATAAATGATTGTTGCACATGCAAAAGACGCAATTGTTGCGATTGTTGTGCTTATTGATAATTTAATGAGATTTTAATGATACTTATCTATGGAACAGACAAAACGGGAATATTAGTGTGCTGATCTTATCAGAATGTTTGAGGATCCATTAAAGGCCATGAAAGGAAGAATGTTGTTGCAAATCAAAACGTCATGTGGATGTTTTGTTGTATCTATTCAATGAAAGGAGAACCTAGAAATTAAATAAGCCTTGAATTATATAAATAACCTTTAGGAGCAAATAAAGCAGCGTTTCTTATAATAAGGACACTCGAGATATTCCTCATGTGTACATCCCCCCCCCCCATCCTAAAAACTAGGTTTAAGCTACGAATTTTATATTATCCTTTTTTTTATATAAATAAAAAGGAAACAATATTATTTACGAATAGAGAAACTATCAGCGGATAAAAAATCACTTATAAAGTGAAAAACTATAAAATACGATTTGAAATAAAAGTTGTTTCAAAATTCATTTTCTGAATTTGTCTGTCAAACTAATATCATTATATTATTTTAATATCAAAATATACTGTATCTATTTTTGAATAAATTTGGAATAAGAGAGTGGGATCGGGTGATAGGAATGGAATTTTGGGAGATCGACACCCCCCCGAAAAAAAGTGGTAAATAGATAGTGGTAAATAGATTTCTTCATTGTTTTTTTATGCAATAGGAAAGAATTACCAACTTCTCTCTGCCTCATGGTAAACCAGTATTTTTGAAGGGAATTCATATTTTATAATGTATTATTTCATATTTGAATTATGTTTGCATTAAATTATTAAAAACATTAAATTTCCAAGTAAATTACTGGGTTTTCTTGTGCCTGACCCATTTTTACGGGTCCCTGTAACGAACTGCTTGAATCGATTATCATGAAATTTGGTATGGAAAACACGCATTAACAAAAAATAGAACTACCTTAACCTACTCTCCTACAACAGCCACTATTCATTATGTAAGTTTCTCTTTAAAATCCACGGACATTTTTATTTTTTTATAAGTAAATCAAATATTCGTAATTTTTGAAATCGCAGTGAAGGTATGGCGAGCTATGCAGACGAACAGTGCGTCGCACCAATGAGTGCAGCGATTGACTGTTTTAAACTAATAAATATTGTATATTTCGAAAGAATACGCTTCCACTATTCCGACAGAGCCTAGTTGTGTAGGCCACGAGGCAGATGCGTCGGAATCTGCTTTCGAATCCCGGCTTGGGCATGGATGTTTGAAAAGTTTCCTTTCCTAGGTTTGTCTGCTTCTTCATCCTTCTCTAAAATCATTCCTTAATGATTTCCTGAGGAAGGCAACGGGAAACCATCGCAGTATCTTTCCCTTGAATTTCTATGGATTCTTCCAGTGGTTCGCCATATTGGGAACCCAAGAGATCCATAGAACGTCTGTGCGAACAGTAGAACCCATCCTTCTTCCACGACATACATTTCTTTGATAGTTAAAAGGAAAGGTTTCTCTGAAGCAAGGTTTTACTTCAGATTTTACTTAAAACTGCCAAATTTTTTGATCTCTTTACTTTATCATTTTAAAATGACAAAATTCTCCTTATTTGATTATATTCTCAGTTTCAATTGATTATATTCTTTAGTTTTACATGTTTAAAAATCGTGTTGATATATTGATAAACTTCTTTTAATAACTTCTAGACTTCTAAAATTATATAATATTTCTCTTCCTTCATCAGGAAGCTTCTTCAGGTTTATTTGAGGACGGAAAAAACTTTCCTCTTCCTCACAGAATCCGTTAAATATACAGTAAAACCCCGTTATTACGCTCGTCAAGGGACCGTGACCT
>JAFIDM010005346.1:4839808-4852164 GCA_023159025.1 Thereuonema tuberculata
CCGCCCCCACCAAAAAAAAAAAAAAAAGAAAACAGAATCTTCAATTCAACAACCAAAAAAAAACGTATCGTTTTTTTTAAAATTCTATTTTAACAACCAAAACAAAAAACGGAATCCGTCCTTCGGCCGCCCTAAAATCTTGCCGCCCTAGGCGGCCGCCTAGTCTTGCCTAATGTTAGAAACGGCCCTGACTGCACGGTCACAAGAATACATCCCCCCTTGGAGACGTCGCCTTGAAGGCCGCATCAGCGACCTTAGAGGAGACATAGCCAGGCTCACACAATACTGTGCAGGAAACAAAACAAAGAAAGTTATGTCCCAGGTCAGGAAGATATTCAAGCACATAAACACTCGCCCTTCACACTCAAACCATCATAACTAGGTTCAGGAACATCTTGACACACTAAAACAAAACTCAGTGCACTTGCAAAAAGATTACAAAGATACAAACAGTGCACTCTACGCAAACAACAGAACAATACTTTCCAATACAATGAGAAAAAATTCTACATATCCCTTTCATCTCCCTCCACTGCACCCAACACAAACACACCCACCAGCGAGGCATTACATGAATACTGGTCGTCTCTGTGGTCCAACCCCATCCCCCACAATGACAAAGCACCATGGATCACAGATGAAGAACAACTCGCTGAACACTTACCCTTCATGCCCTTCCATGATATTACTCTCGCAGATATAGAGACAGCACTAAAACATGCACACAACTGGAAGGCTCCTGGTGCAGATGGCGTTCAGAACTTCTGGATCAAGAGATTCACGTCCCTGCATGGGAAGCTAGCTGTTGCACTCACTGACATAATCCAACGCCCAGAACATATGCCTCTTTTCCTCACACAGGGTATCACTTACCTACAGAGCAAGAGCACTGAAACAGCACACCCTGCAAATTACCGTCCAATCACTTGCCTCCCCACACTTTACAAACTCCTCACCTCCTGCCTTACAGACAAAATTTACACACACATCGAGACACATAACATTCTTTCCGAACAGTAGAAGGGCTGTCGCAGGAATTCCCAGGGTTGTAAGGAGCAACTCCTTATTGACTCTGTAATCCTGCGCCAGGCGCGCGCGAAGAATAGGAACCTACACATCGCGTACATCGACTACAAGAAGGCATTTGACTCAGTCCCCCATTCCTGGCTTTTGCACATTCTTCAACTCTACAAAGTACATCCCAAGATCACGGCATTCTTGGATGCCACGATGAAGAGTTGGAACACAACACTACACCTACGCACCTCCAACACCTCCATCACTACAGTCCCCATTCCCATAAGGAGAGGTATTTTCCAGGGAGATTCCTTGAGTCCTCTTTGGTTCTGCCTCGCCTTGAATCCATTAAGCCACATGCTAGACAACACAAAACACGGTTATAAGCTTACCTCAGGCCCTCTGACACCATACAAAATCACACACTTACTCTACATGGATGATATTAAACTCTACGCCACAAACAGTGCACAACTTACTAATTTACTACAAGTCACAACACAGTTCACCAAAGACATTGGGATGGAATTTGGAATCGACAAATGCCGCAAGCTACATATAACACGCAGGAAGACTATGAATTTGGAGGGTTTTGAACTGGACCATGGGTTGGCCATCCAATCCATGGAAGAGGGAGAGACCTACAGGTACCTGGGCTTCAAGCAAGCGCGCGTCATTGACAACGCAGACATCAGAAACGCACTCAAGAAAACATACTGTGCTCGCGTTCACAACATCCTCAAAACACAACTCAATGCCAGAAATAAAATTAAAGCCATTAACACTTTTGCCGTCCCCACACTAACATATTCGTTCGGCATAATTTCATGGACAAACACTGAACTCGAAGCACTACAACGCACAACACGCACTACATTCACGAAACACAACATGCACCACCCCAAGTCCGCTACGGAAAGAATGACTCTTCCCCGCAAGGAGGGAGGCCGAGGACTCATCAATCTCATCACCCTACACGAAAAACAAGTACACACACTTAGGGAACACTTCCACCAAAGAGCACAACACTCCTCACTCCACTCAGCCATTGTCAAGGCTGACACACACTTCACACCCCTGGACCTCGCAAACCCTTCTCTAACACTCACCACTCCCGACACCCACACACAGCAGCTGCGTGAATCATGGGCTCGTAAGGAACTCCATGGCAGACATCGCCACGAATTCAGCCAACCTTATGTCGACATGGAAGCGTCGAACAGATGGCTGATGAGTGGTGAGCTGTTTGGGGAGACCGAAGGGTTCATGATCGCGATACAGGACCAAGTCATTCCCACACTCAACTACAAGAAACACATTCTACACGACGCAAACACACACGACGACAAATGCAGGAAATGCCACACTACACATGAGACGATCGACCACATAATATCAGGCTGTCCCCTTCTGTCCCAAACAGACTACCTCCACCGACACAATCAGGTAGCATCGATCGTTCATCAACAGCTAGCACACAAACACTCATTTATTAAGAACACGGTCCCATACTACAAGTACACACCACAAAGCGTACTAGAGTCACCCTCACATAAGCTGTACTGGGACCGTCCCATTCACACAGACAAAACTATACATCACAACAGACCTGACATTACACTTGTTGATAAGGTCAACAAACAGACCTATCTCATTGATATTGCAGTTCCCATCAGCAAGAACATGCAGAAAACTCACGCTGACAAGATAAGTAAATACACAGACCTAGCACACGAGCTCCAGAAGCAGTGGAGGCAGGACCGAGTACGTGTTGTACCCATCATCCTGTCCGCTACTGGTCTGGTGCCTCACACATTGCATCACAGCCTCAGCACACTAGGACTTCATAAAAACACTTATGCACAACTCCAGAAGGCTGTGGTACTCAACACAACACGCATAGTTCGGAAATTTATGGACACAAGCACACATCCCTAACTATTCTTCCAAATTTTTTTTTTTTTTTTTTATACACTTGGCAGCATGTGCTTTGGTCCTTGACCCGCCATATTGTCTTAGCTGGGGAATCCCATGGTTTGAAACTTTTTTTGATATAATAATAATAATAATAATAATAATAATAATAATAATAATAATAATGTATAAACTCATTAACACGTAGAACTTTCTTATATCTCATTTGTCCTTTAACTTGTATGAGATGGCTTTAAATAAAGCTCACTGTATGTGCTATAATATTGCTTAATTATATGAATGTTTAAGTAAACTTGATTTCTCCAATCCTTTCTTGACTAAACATTCTAGTATTATTGTCTTTACCAAAACACTCTAAACAGTTTATAATCATAACTTGAATACTTCAATCGAACTATCTTTGACCTCGTTGAAATAATCTTTAAAATAAACCTCTTGCTAATAAACACAAATGTTCCTGTATAAATACTTAAATCCTTTTCAACTTTACAGTTCTTTAACTTTAGTTGATTCAGTCCAACATTTGTAATAAGTCGATTTCCCTTGACTTTAATAAATCCTAGCAGTAATGGTTTTACTTGAAATAAATAACTTTACTATTTCTTTAATCAACGAACAAATGTTTATGTGTTGGTAATGTTTAATCTTTAATATTCATTAGTATACGTTCCGCTTTGTCCTAAACTCCATTTTCTGGTGTTCGAAATTCTAACGATGGCTCCTTTTCAAATTCTCGATGGGTGAAGTAAAATAGAAATCCTACTTACAAAAGTTCAGCAACCATCCATCAATTTCTCGTCAATTCCAGTCAAACGTTGAAGATAATACCTTGGCAATAACTCCACTTGGGTCCGCCAGTCCTCATTTGCGAGATTCAATCTTTTGGGCCTAACCGTTTATTAAGAATTAATTTAACTTTACCATTAATCCTTACTTATTTAATTCTCAAGGCCGTCCGCCTTTTACTGAACACAATATGAGTTTAAAATCAAAAAAAAATCTATAGCACAATCGGAAGGAACTCATCCGATTCCTATTTTCAAACCTTAGCATCCTTGCTATTTGGTCTTCCTCGTAACGCCATTTTTCGATCCTCTAGGATTAACCATTAACAATTGAACGTCCGCGTTCATGCTGTGTTCAACACATCCATTGTTCTCACGTGCTTACACACAACAAAAGAACATACTCTTAACTTTAGGTTTTAATGAAAATAAAAATATAAATATTTCAAAGCCTTGATGTTAGTTTTAATTTAATTTTATCAGGGATTAAAAATTGAATTTCTCACAAAACTCCCTCTGCTTTGAACATATTTAACTCATTACTTCAATCCTAGTAGTTCTTTGAATCTATGTAACTTTGTAGCTGTCAAAGGCTTTGTTAATCCATCGGCAGTGTTCTTCGTGGATTCAACATATTCCAAGATTATCTCTCCGTTTATCTTATTTAATCTTCGGTTCCTATTTCCGCCTCATCTTCACTACTAGTAAACAGATGTGTCAATCTTCTTATTCGCTCCGCTTCTTTTCTTTGTGCTTCCCTGTTTGTAGTCGGGGAATTTGCGTCATCTTTATTCAATGACGTACCGTGACTTTGCTTGCGAGCTGATTTAGTTCCTCTTGATTGACTTTCTTTACATTGGTCGTATTGTCTACGTTTAAGTGATTTCTGACGATTTTCATGTTCTTGAATCTTAAAGTGGCAAGTAGGAATACCAGTCTTCTGTTGCCTTGTGGTTTTTCCCGATCTAAGTTTCATGCCTTGGTCTTCACCACGATTAGATTCGTCAGATCCATCTTCTGATTCTCGAACTAATCCAGTTTCAGGTAATAGTAAAGCAATCATATTGATGCAATCCACAAGGCAAGGGCTTGTTCGGGAGGCAACTCGTGGTTGATCGTGATTACCGACCACCCAATTGGGCCACATGTTTGGTGGCATGGCATCTAACCATCCCACAATCAGTTCGTGAACTTGCTTAGCTGTTGTCGTCCTGTTAGAGAGGGAAATATAATTTATATGTTTATTAATTTCCTTTCTTTTATTACAGGTTAAAGCTACTGTAGTCTGGAGATTGAAATCCGCCGACGGCACTCTTCTGACTTGCTTTAAATTACCCGTGCAACTCGTCTAACATTCCTCTATTGTAAAAAGCCGTTTTGATGCAACTGATATTTGTACAGCAAAGCTACTTGATGTTTTTTTCTGAATGAAGAATACTTTAATAATTTAAATATTTGTTGTTTAAAAAATGGAAAGATTTCTGTAAATGATATCAGTTGAATAAAAACAAAAATAATCTGTTATTGTTACCTAAAAACGTTGTCTCAATCTTTACGTTATCTTTTCCTAAACATTCTAAGCTTCTACGGATGTTGATTAAAAATTTATTTAATTTTCTGATATATAAATATATATAAATATACAGGGTGTATGAAAACTCTGTATAACATTTAGTATGAGATAGGAAGCATCATGACAAATCGTGGCAACCTTCGGTGCTAGAGGGCGCTATTTAGCGGCTCTCCAATCAACAGATGGAATACCAGGACAAATTCAAATGAATGGAAAAAGTGTGAACAGAATGTTTATTCAAAGAAAGTGCGAAAGCGCAAATGTTTGGTGATTGGGAAGCTCTGTCGGTACAACCTCTCAGCAGCTCTTCCGTTTTCTTTGGCAGCCACATGTCAGCCATCTCAGCAGTTGTGAAACCTTACGTGTCGATTTACGAATGCCACGGCAAATTCAAGTCCGTTCTGCGTTTCCACTTCACTTTTCTACAGTCGATTGTAGCGCCCTCTAGCACTGGAGGTTGCCAACAGCGTACATTAATTCATAAATGAAAAACGTTTGTCTTGGTGCTCCCTATCGTCCTCTAAAATTTGTACAGAGAGATTTGCAGATACACCCTTCATAAATTGTTAAAAACCTCAACGAAGACTTTTTTTTCTCTATAAGAGAGATAAAAATCCCCGAAAGAGTCCAATAGTTAGATATTATTTGAGCTATGACTGGATGTTTCTCAAATTTAAAGTTTCTCGATTCAAAATACGATTATTTACGTATTTTTGGTTTTGAATCATACAATTGTGGAATGGGCGGGAATGACTTTTACTTTGGCCGGGTACTTTCACTTTCGGTTGTAGGGGTTGAGTTTCCCTTCAAAATTTCACTAAAGTAAATTGTATGATTGTACAATTGTATGATTTAAAACCAAAAATACGGAAATAATCGTATTTTAAAAAGAAAGCGAGAAAAAAAAAAAGGTTGCTTTAAATATTTTGTCCTGAATAACTATTAGTTAATAATTTTGAAATTAATAGAACTCGCTGTATAATAACAGAGTTTAGTATTTTAATTTTTTATTGTCAGAAAAAATTAATTTTTATTGAAAATATTTTAAGTAACACCTCAGTAAAACACTTTTATTAAAAAAATGAAGTTAATGAAAAGGCCTGTATTTTTTCAGTAACATTTTGGATTATTAGGCCTACGAGTGTCTAGCATCGGCGATCGGCGATGGTGAATTTTCTGTTTGAATCGCCGAACTATATTCAGTTTGAAAATGTGGGTTTTACCTGGGTTATTACCTGTTATAAGTGAGATTTACTGCTTACAGAGCTGTGACTAAAGCAAGGGATAACTTGAATTTACTAAATTAATATGCAGTGACAAAGTAATAATTTTTGAATATTTCATTTACGCGATCCGAAAAGAGTACCAACTTTGCGATTTTTTTTCTAAGCTCAGAGCAAAACACCCTTTTGATTTTTTTTTTATCAGTTACCTTAGACCTTTTTTAGACTTGGGTTAAAATCTCAAATTTTTAAATGTTGTCCCACATGGCCATTTAAATTTTTTCCTAAATGCTTACATGCTGTCTATTACTACAAAACTATTAGTCCTAGACTAATTTCGTTGGAATTTTTGGATTCAGCATAAAAAAATATATGGAGAAAACAAATTTGGTTCCATTTGATTGATTAGGAGATGAGATATTCAAAAAAATACGTTAAAAAAGGGGCGTGGCACAAAAAAACTTCAAAAATTCATATCTCGGCAAATATTGAACCTAAAAATCCCATATTTTGCAGAATGTCTTATCTTATGACTCTTTATATGCAAATAAATTTTCATAAAAATCTGTGATGGTGTGGTGAACTCATCGGGTGATTTGACGTGGAATGACCCAGCAGAATTTTAGTTTGGTCGTACCAAATTTAGTCTTCCTCGTCTGGCCATCTCCAGTTTTTCCCCTTTTTTACCATTTGTCATAGCTATGCCAACTGACCCCTACCTAACTATGCCAACTAGCCCCACAGGGATTTCCAAAACAAAATGGATACCACACAATCCCAAACATCAGAAACAAAAGATTATGATACATGCATGCAACCACAGTTATCCACTCTTTCGAGAACCGTCATCAGCAGTACCTTAATTCAATCTACATGCTCACCAGAACAAAAAAACTTATGATGAAAAATTTTACTCACCAGTCAGAAAAACGATGAAACAGGGGTCACTTCCTTCGTGACGCTTCCAAGCAAACTACAGTCACAGTGGATGGTGGACCTTTACATACACTTCCCACTACCAAGATGTCAGCGCTCTAGCTACACGGTGGCAGGAAATAGAAGCTGTGTGTCAACTAGCCCCTTATGCCAACTGACCCCGGTCTTCCCTATTATATTATTATTATATTATTATTATCAAATATAAGCTTTTTATACAAATTAAATGGGATAACTAACTATGAAAACATAAAGCAAATTTACACAATTTTAAAACAAAGGCTAAAAATTTTCTGGAGCAGCACCCCCACTAATTTTAGCTACGAGCCGCCACTGCCTGTATCCATACAGGCAGTGGTATAATGATGGAACAGCATTAATTAATCCTGAATGAATTTGCAAAATATTTTGGTTTTCTTAAATGAAATACAAAAGTGAATGTAATCACTTGAGAAGTTAATTTTGAAATGATTTTCAACGAAGATAAATAATGCATCAAAGAATATTGATGTATTAACTATCCACGGAAAATCCATGAAAAATGTCTTTACATTGAAGAAAGAGATACGAAAACAGAAAAACAATCAAGTGACGAAATAATGGAGAAAACAGAAGAACAAACAGCTTAGAATCATTTTCCTTTTTCAAATATGGTTTATTTTTTACCTAAAATTCCAGAAATTAATGTCCAGATACAACATAGATTTACATACTTTGATTTACTAGTGGGAAGAAAAGAAAATTTGCTTCAGATTTATGAAAAAGATAAAAAAAAACTTTGAAAATGTTACTAAGTGACTGAGAAACGAAGCAGTAAGTTGAACATTTACCGTACTTACTCGAGTAATTTACGCACTTTTATACCATCATTTTATTACCTAAACAAAAGGTGCGTGATTTAAGTGCGGAAGGATTATATGTTTTACAAAAAGCTTAAATCATGACAAACAATGCTTTTTCTTATTAGGTGCTTTTTTTTCTTATTTTGCTAAAATACTAACTTACAGTGATCCATCACCACTTGAGATTCACTTTCTTCATCCACATTTCCTTCGGTTCGTCATCATTCTCACTGTCATCATTTGAAATTCCTGAAAATTCAAAAAACATTTGAAATTCCTGTTTTTAAGAAGCTCCTAATAATTACTTCTCGAAGTGAAAAAGACTCGAAATTAACTAACGAAAGAGATTCTCGAATGCTTTAGACTTAAGGTTCCCATAAAGCAATTTCGTAATTGATATCGCTGATACTAGATGGCGCTACAAGCAATGACGTCACATCCTTGTATCCTCTTCCCCCCCTCGTTTTTAAGAATATCCTTCTCTCATTTTCTAATCCTGTTATAATCTAACAAATCTGCTCACCCCCCGCGCATCAGCTTCTTCCTTTTTGATTAAGTGCCTTTGAATTCAAGACAACACAAGATTTATCGGCACCTTTACTGGAACAAAAAAAAACTCGACACGCAGAGCACTATAGCACCTCATGAAATTCCTAAGGCTACTCTTGTTATAACAATTCAATATGGTATTAAGGCTCTTCAAATATCAATATAACAGTACCTGGTAATTCATCAAACAAATTTTTTAAAATATCAAACGTGAGAAATATTCGAAGAGATACAATTTTTTTAAAATTTCATGGTGAAAATTCAGGTGCGTAAATTACGCGATAGCATGAATTATGTGAGTAAATACGGTACTTGAATTATAGCTCCGCAATCATAAGTTTTATACATGACTATCGGCATCGCTATTGTAATGATCTAGGAGAAAAATATATGCTTAAATTATCGTGATCTGCTGATATAGAATCTTTATGCGGATAAAGTGATAAATTGTCAAGAAACCTAATTACGTCATTGTTCGATTTCAATCTATTTTGTAAATTTCTGTAGAATAAAAATATTTTTGAGCAATTTTAACACATTTTAAATACATTTCAAATTTTTTTTAATACTTTTAGTTTTGTGTATTTCACTGCTATTTTTTTTTTTTTGAAAATCCAATAATATTCCATTAACACTGATTTTAATTTGTAATACAATTAATATTTTCACCCCAGATTAATGATTTCAAAAGTTGATATGTCACACATTACAACAATCCTTTTAATCTAAAACACCGCCCTTCCACGTTTAAATTAAAAGGTACTAGAAAAGAAAATACGATGTTTGTCACATGCTGCGAAGTAATAATAAATGTTCCTAATCTGCCAGTTTCAGTAGTCTAGCACTGGCGGCGCTAACATCGCGATTCACTATGATTTTGCAAATAACTGCTGGGTTCATTTTATTATGTATTAAGTTTTACTACTTATACTTTTTCTTTTTAATTATTTCTTAAGAAAAAATATTCCATTCTTAATATATGAAGTCGATAAGCTAAACCTTCTTTTTATACTTCAAATAAGAATGTCTTTTGAGTCGAGCTGATACTCTGGGACGGCCGTTTCGAGCTTGTTGGGCTCTCCTCAGCCAGAGCTACTCGGCCAGTGCAAGACTCAAAAGAATTGGGAATTCATGATGCAATGACTAAAACACACCCTTAATGATTAAAAACAAGAAAATAAAAAACAAGAACATATGGAATAAAAGTCCTTGGACATCGTGAATTCTTTTTACACTTTATAAAATAAAATGAAAACTTTTATAATAAGAACTATATTTGTGTGGAAAATTTTCATTAAAGTTAGTATTAGTTAAGCCTTCTAAGAAATAGAAAAAGTAAAAATAGCCTCTGTGTTAATTTCAAAGATCTTCGTGAAATCAACTCCTTCGATGTGTCACACGGGAGCTCCTAAATACACTTAATTCAAAAACTTTCCGCAGCAGGGCGCTGCAATCGTCTCAACATTACTCAACATTAAAGGAAGTCGATTGTATTAAGTTAATAGCGTGTATTGCATTATTCAAGTTTCAATTCAAAATAACAAAACGTTAGGCTTAATAAAACACGCTAACTTGACAAGACCACAATATATTTAAAACAAATCTATTGTGATCTGATCTATTTTAAATTGGATATTGTGCTTTATTAAATCATGTATTCCTATTTTATTAAGCCTACAGTCATTCAACCACACGCTAAACTATCAGTTTCTAATAAAACGTTAATTGAACATTGAGAAAGTCAAATTGGAAGCTTAGAGGTTTTGCAGCGACTTGTACATGAGAGCTTATGGCCATATGATTCTATATCTTCACTACAATTATTTTGGGAACTGGCCGTACCCTTCATTAAAAATTGAAAAAAAAATATTGTTTAAAAAAAATTGTTTTGTCTTTTTTGATGCATAAAAATTATAATGCTTTAATATAATTGTTAGTTATTACTTATGATTCTGACACGTGGAATAGTCAAGATATTAATTAAGGTGGATGCGTTTGACTTCAGTTTTGGTTGATAAACGTAGGCCTTTTTATTCTAGATAAGCGATACCTAGAAGATAAATTTGAAAACAAAACAATTTTATATAGCAAACAGTTTATCTGACAGAGTTGAAAACAGACACTTTGGCCTGTTTAAATCTATGGATAAATCTTTATGCTAAAGCCAGTCTTTCGCGGATCTTCAGCAAATCTTCTTAGAACTTCTTTTAAGATTTTCCTAATTTGATTTCTTGCTCCCCCCCCCCCACCGGCTATGCTCAAGTTCTGACATTTATAGCCTACTTTAGTTGAAGCGGTAACAAAAATGGCGTCTGATTTCTTTCAATCTGTTCTTTTTGATTTGTATAATGTCACCAGCCTCATGATTGGCCAAATATCTTCAAAACACATTTGAAGGTTTTAGGAGAATTCTCTTCCAAATGGGAAGCTTTCAATTTTTTAAAGACATTTAAGAATCATGTGATAGGACCACTGATCATCTTTGCCGCTAATTCACGCGTTCCAACGAAAATTATCGAACGATCCTTCTACAGCCTACCCTTTTTGTTTTCTCTGATTTGGATGATGAATCAGTCGCTGGCGTTAGGATACTATTTTCGTTTGAATGATGCTATTACAGCAAGTTGACTCAAGTCTGGAACGGATCTCTAAACTCTCCTGGGATTAAACAAGACTCTATCTATCGATTATTATTTTATAATTTATCCAAATAAATTTACATTTGTTCTTGCTTCGATTTTTGTTCTCCAAAATAAAAATTTCAAATTCTTTGTTAAATTATCATTTACCATTATTCTTCATTTATTTTTATTACCAAAAATATCTTTTTTAATTTAAATGCATGTATCCAATTATGTTTATCCCTCCTATGGGGAAATTTAACAATTATTGATCTATTATCATTCATGCTGTGCAGGACATAATAAATAAAGGACCAAGCACATAATAAGTAGTAAACAAAAAATCTATTCATATTAAAGTGCGTTACATGTTTATCCCCATCCTCAGATGCATGAAAACAAAATATAAAGGCATAAAAAGTGTAAGCATAATAGAATAAAAGGAACATCAATAATGTTTTATCATTTAAAACGGGAAACAATTAATAAACATGTAATCATAAACATGCAATTAATAAACATGTCATTGATAAGACTTAATAAATTTGCAAACATTATTAACAAAAGTGCATATAATAAATTAATTAAAGTCATATTCCAATGCATTTTTTATTGAAATGTCCGTATTATAACAATCATGGATTTGTATAATTAATGTTATGAATGTTTCATAAAATTTTCGTAGATAATTGTTACTTTCTGTTGCGTAAACAATGGGTTTGTTGGTTAACAGTTTGTGTCCAGTATTTTTATGATGAATGGCCGTTAAATATTGCATGTTTCCCTGGGTAATTGCTCTATTATGTTCTTTTATGCGGGTGTGTAACTTCCTTTTTGTCTCTCCTATGTATCGGCACTTCTTTTCTCCGTTTTCA
>JAFIDM010005346.1:4857467-4869515 GCA_023159025.1 Thereuonema tuberculata
AAAAAAAATACCTGTTCTAGTTCACTTTTCAGTTCACTTCTCATTTATTTTTTAATTTTTTTTTTAATACACTTGGCAATATGTGCTTTGGTCCTTGACCCGCCATATTGTCTTAGCTGGGGAATCCCATGGTTTGAAACTTTTTCGATAAAATAAAAATAATATTACTCTCGCATACATACAGACAGCACTAAAACATGCACACAATTGGAAGGCTCCTGGTGCAGACGGCGTTCAGAACTTCTGGATCAAGAGGTTCACGTCCCTGCATGGGAAGCTAGCTGTTGCACTCACTGACATAATCCAACATCCAGAACATATGCCTCTTTTCCTCACACAGGGTGTCACTTGCCTACAGAGCAAGAACACTGAAACAGCACACCCTGCAAATTACCGTCCAATCACTTGCCTCCCCACACTTTACAAACTCCTCACCTCCTGCCTTACAGACAAAATTTACACACACATCGAGACACACAACATTCTTTCCGAACAGCAGAAGGGCTGTCGCAGGAATTCCCAGGGTTGTAAGAAGCAACTCCTTATTGACTCTGTAATCCTGCGCCAGGCGCGCGCGAATAGGAACTTACACATCGCGTACATCGACTACAAGAAGGCATTTGACTCAGTCCCCCATTCCTGGCTTGTGCACACTCTTCAACTCTACAAAGTACACCCCAAGATCACGGCATTCTTGGATGCCACGATGAAGAGTTGGAACACAACACTACACCTACGCACCTCCAACACCTCCATCACTACAGTCCCCATTCCCATAAGGATAGGTATTTTCCAGGGAGATTCCTTGAGTCCTCTTTGGTTCTGCCTCGCCTTGAAACCATTAAGCCACATGCTAGACAACACAAAACACGGTTATAGGCTTACCTCAGGCACTCTGACACCATACAAAATCACACACTTACTGTACATGGATGATATTAAACTCTACGCCACAAACAACACACAACTTACTAATTTACTACAAATCACATCCCAGTTCACCAAAGACATTGGGATGGAATTTGGAATCGACAAATGCCGCAAGCTACATATAACACGCGGGAAGACTACGAATTTGGAGGGTTTTGAACTGGACCATGGGTTGGCCATCCAATCCATGGAAGAGGGAGAGACCTACAAGTATCTGGCTTCCAGCAAGCGCGCGTCATTGACAACGCAAACATCAGAAACGCACTCAAGAAAACATATCGTGCTCGCGTTCACAACATCCTCAAAACAGAACTCAATGCCAGAAATAAAATTAAAGCCATTAACACTTTTGCCGTCCCCACACTAACATATTCGCTCGGCATAATTTCACGGACAAACACTGAACTCGAAGCACTACAACGCACAACACGCACTACATTCACGAAACACAACATGCACCACCCCAAGTCCGCTACGGAAAGGATGACTCTTCCCCGCAAGGAGGGAGGCCGAGGACTCATCAATCTCATCACCCTACACGAAAAACAAGTACACACACTTAATGAACACTTCCACCAAAGAGCACAACACTCCTCACTCCACTCAGCCATTGTCAAGGCTGACACACACTTCACACCCCTGGACCTCGCAAACCCTTCTCTAACACTCACCACTCCCGACACCCATACACAGCAGCTGCGTGATTCATGGGCTCGTAAGGAACTCCATGGCAGACATCGCCAGGAAATGCCACACTACACATGAGACGATCGACCACATAATATCAGGCTGTCCCCTTCTGTCCCAAACAGACTACCTCCACCGACACAATCAGGTAGCATCGATCGTTCATCAACAGCTAGCACACAAACACTCACTTATTAAGAACACGGTCCCATACTACAAGTACACACCACAAAGCGTATTTAGAGTCACCCTCACATAAGCTGTACTGGGACCGTCCCATTCACACAGACAAAACTATACATCACAACAGACCTGACATTACACTTGTTGATAAGGTCAACAAACAGACCTATCTCATTGATATTGCAGTTCCCATCAGCAAGAACATGCAGAAAACTCACGCTGACAAGATAAGTAAATACACAGACATAGCACACGAGCTCCAGAAGCAGTGGAGGCAGGACCGAGTACGTGTTGTACCCATTGTCCTGTCCGCCACTGGTCTGGTGCCTCACACATTGCACCACAGCCTCAGCACACTAGCACTTCATAAAAACACTTACGCACAACTGCAGAAGGCTGTGGTACTCAACACAACACGCATAGTTAGGAAATTTATGGACACAAGCAACCATCCCTAACTTCCAACCTTCCAACCTTTTTTTTTTTTCAAACTTGGCAATATGTGCTTTGGTCCTTGACCCGCCATATTGTCTTGGCTGGGGAAACCCATGGTTTGACACTTTTTCGAGATAATAATTATAATAAATTTCTGGGATATTTTTAGAGAGGGAAATATAATTTATATGTTTATTAATTTCCTTTCTTTTATTTCAGGTTAAAGCTACTGTAGTCTGGAGATTAAAATCTGCCGACGGCACTCTTCTGACTTGCTTTAAATTACCCGTGCAACTCGTCTAACATTCCTCTATTGTAAAAAGCCGTTTTGATGCAACTGATGTTTGTACAGCAAAGCTACTTGATTTTTTTTCTTAATGAAGAATACTTTAATAATTTAAATATTTGTTGTTTAAAAAACGGAAAGATTTCTGTAAATGATATCAGTTGAATAAAAACAAAAATAATCTGTTATTGTTACCTAAAAACGTTGTCTCAATCTTTACATTATCTTTTCTAAACATTCTAAGCTTCTACGGATGTTGATTAAAAATTTATTTAATTTTCTGATATATAAATATATATATAAATATACAGGGTGTATGAAAACTCTGTATAACAATTAGTATGAGATAGGAAGCATCATGAGTTCATGACAAATCTTGGCAACCTTCGGTGCTAGAGGGCGCTATTTAGCGGCTCTCCAATCAACAGATGGAATACCAGGACAAACCCAAATGAATGGAAACAAGTATGAACAGAATGTTTATTCAAAGAAAGTGCGAACGCGCAAATGTTTGGTGATTGGGAAGCTCTGTCGGTACAACCTCACAGCAGCTCTTCCGTTTTCTTTGGCAGCCACATGTCAGCCATCTCAGCAGTCGTGAAACCTTACCTGTCGATTTATGAATTCCACGGCAAATTCAAGTCCGTTCTGCGTTTCCACTTCACTTTTCTACAGTCGATTGCAGCGCCCTCTAGCACCGGAGGTTGCCATCAGCGTACATACATTCATAAATGAAAATCGTTTGTCTTGGTGCTCCCTATCGTCCTCTAAAATTTGTACAGAGAGTTTTGCAGATACACCCTTCATAAATTGTTAAATACCTCAACGAAGACTTTTTTTTCTCTATAAGAGAGATGAAAATCCCCGAAAGAGTCCAATAGTTAGATATTATTTGGGCTATGACTGGATGTTTCTCAAATTACTTTATTTAAAATTAGCGGATGAATGCAGCATTGTCCAGTGCAAAGGAGACAAAAACATAATAAATGAATAGAATTACTGTTCTACAAATACCATTAATAGTAGCGCCGCTGTCCAACCCGAAAATGAATGTCTTAATTTTTCGTTGGTCTTATTCTAAATGTGTCGTTAGTATTAATCGATTTTGTAAATCTAATAAATAGGATCGAATCGGAGCAAAACTTCCCCAAAATTAACCCACGTAGAGTTTTCAAAATTAATTTTGGTTTGGATAGCTTTGGTAGGTCAAAGTGAATCAACAAACAACTGGTTTTTTAGAGGAAAAACAGAATTGTAAGATCCTGTTATATTTTTGACAATTATGACCAGCTAGGTAATACATAAACATCCTGACAAAGAATAAATATAAAAACTGCTAATATCATATACGTCTCATTATTATTTCCTGTTACTATTGCAAAGACTGGTTTCAAAAAAATCCCGTGAATAAAAATATGAAATTCTTGTTTTTTAGAATTTTACTGGTGATTCGTCTTGGAAAAAACCCATTTTAAGTCCGTGCGCTCAAAGATGACCCTCCCAGAATGCAATGCAGCTTATAGATTGCCCATTCCTGGCTTTTAGTTAACATTCAAATGGAAGAGAAAATGGCGGTCGCTGGAAATCAGTCAACATTTCCAGGGAGAATTTTTCTCCCTCTTTTGGCTCCAAGAGTTCGCTTGACGATTTTGATTGTTACGTCATTCGTCAAATTGTTGCTGATATGCATATCAAGAAGGAATTGCCGACAGTGAGGATGATTGTCGTCGAAGCTAGGAAACGTATTCAATGTACAGGTCAGTCAACAAGTATGCGTGTGATTCTGAGGAAATTAGGATTTCGTTTCAAAAATGTCAATCACCGATCTGTTTTGCTTGAACGAAGTGACATCGTTGCTGCCCGCTGCCTTTATTTGCGTTCAATAAGTCGTCGAAATGTTGACTGATTTCCAGCGACCGCCATTTTCTCTTCCATTTGAATATTAACGAAAAGCCAGGAATGGTCAATCTATAAGCTGCGTTGCATTCTGGGAGGGTCATCTTTGAGCGCACGGACTTTAGTTGTGTTTTTAATAACGTCATTTAAGTTTACTCTGTGTAGGGTTTACAAAACAGTCTTAGAACTAATTTTTTTAAGGGCCCAACTTCCTCTTGAATAACTGAAACAAATTTTGATTTCTTTTTTTTTTTTTTTTTTTCTGTTGTTAATTCATTTGAAGTTACTTCATCTTCAGTCCACTGATGCTCTTCTGTTTTCTTTCTTCCGAAGTTCTCTGCTGGATCGTCAGATGTCAGGCCTGCTCATGTCATCCCACTTTCCGGCTTTTTCATTGGTCTATTTCCCTATATAAACCGCCGTCTTCTTGTTAAAAATCACTTGCCAACGGCTCGCGGTGCAAGCTGAAACTGTAGTTTTATCCTTTTAATGTTTTAAATTTTAATCTTAAAATATGCGTGTTGGCCTTATTATTTTAATGATAACTTATTACTTTAGTTTACATAAATTTATTTTATATAATTTCACAATATAAAGTACAAGTTTTTACAGATGTTTTTTCACTGTCAATATATTTTGCCTCTCCTTCTCTCCTGGAAAAATTTTGTGGAGTCCAGGATTTAATAAACTAAAAGAATTTTTTTTATAATTCTAAGCTCACGGACTTACAATTAAATTTCAATTCCTTTTTTTTTCAAGTAGCAGAGAAGATATTTTGCTAGAATTGTTCTCCCGTCTTTCCAAGATTAGCCACAAAATTATAACAAAACTGTAGCACGAGTCATATCCATCTGTCATCGAAAAACTAAAAGTAGCATTTAATTCACAAAACCTAAAAGAAGAAAGTTTTTGGTAGAAGGATTTATAGAAAATATATAAGGTTTACCACAAATTTAAAAATAAGTTTTTAAGTTTTCAATTATTATATAAAAAAATAACTGTAAATATATAAGTAAATATAACAATACAGAATAATCTCGATAGTAAATAACTTTGCACTTATATTATTAAAATTAAAATGACAGTTTTTTATTGATATTTATTTACTATTCTAACATCAATAGTAAATAAATATATATATAAAAACTGACATTATAATTTTAATAATATAAGGTCTATGAATCAAACTTAAAGGTAACATTCTTTAGCAAAGCTTTTTCTTTTATCATTAAATTTTATCGACGTAGATGAAACTGTATTCCCTAGTAGATAAATATCTTTGTACATCTTCAATCGCTAGCTGTATCATGGGTTAAAGGACAGAGGGGGACAAAAAAAACAATATAATGATGTTTGAATCTCTCTTTAAATAAGAAAAGTGACGTAAGGTTTTATTTAATAAATTCAGAAACACAAATTGAAGCTGATATAGGCTCGAAAACATTTTGTCATTCACCATTTTTAAGGTGCAATTTGTGATAACACCTCTAATTGGCTAAAGAATAATATATATATATATAAAGAGAAGCTAATCATCCTGGGCCGTTCAGGTACAGTCTCATGTTCAGGATGGCGGCCTCCCTCGAGGCTGATGTATCTGAACCTAAGTTGAATCCCGGGGACAGAATGGATATTTTCTTTCTTCTCTTTCTCCTTTAATAGTGCTATGTGCAGCAGAAATATGGGGTTTGTTTTATTCAATGTCTCCGATGTATTCATCACTCGTTATCATGAAAAATCACTTCACTGTAAACAGTTCAACTGGATTTTATAGAATTGTTCATGGGTTTCACTTACAGTTCATAAACATGGATCAGCTCATAAACATATTGTAATGTGTAGAACTTACAATACATTCACTAAAATCATTATATACATATTTACATAAATAATATAGTTATATAAATAATGATTTACATTATAATATATATTATATAAGATCAGGATTAACCTACAAGCTATTACCCGCCCTTTCCTACTTACACTTACCCAGAGCTATCGCACGGTCGCCAATGACTCTTTATAAATCCTAAGCGGCACTATCCCCCTAGACATTTGGGCTAACTCGGCGAGACGCATAATGACAGATACGAGGGTTGACATCAGATTCCAATTTGGCCACATCCGCTACAGTCCAAAGCCTATCGTTCACAGAATGGGACGCCAATCTGTAGCCTTCAAAGCCGATGGATCGAAGACAAAAGAAAGAAAGTTGGCTTCGCCAAACTCCTCCAAGTCTACCAAGAATTTCTACAATTTGCAATAGCGGAGTTTGCAGAACCACGCCCGGGTAGCTTGATATATATATCGACCAAGGTAATATTTAAAACTGAGCCGCTCCTGCTCTTGTGGTACTGGGCTGCCACACGTGGAAGGAACATTCTATTTTTTCACTGTAGGTAATCCCCTAGGGAATGCACAGTAAATCTCCGATGTTGATGATTTACTGAAGAATAAAGGATGATGAAGCAGGATAAGTAATCCCTGCTCAACAGTGTATACCCAGATAGGAAATCTTAGAGTTTTGGGATGTCCCGCCAGTGGCCAATAGGCAGCAACATGTTGAGGGAGTTTATATTAAATGTTTTATGTGAGTAGCGTCTTATGGTAATTCTCTCCCCCTTGTGAACTATCCTTCTCTGCTTTGCCTTCTACAGGCTCGTTTCCCGGGTTGGTGTTTCTCGTCTTAGTCCATCGTTCCCTGCTAACGGGTACAGCAGTATCTGATTACTGTTTATATTTCTGGGAATTCTGGTATTTGTTCAATAGATCTAAGGTCGCGGAACTTCCGGCCCTATTACAATAAAAAATAAAGGGGGGGGGTCATTCTCCGTATCTTCTTCATTTTATTGTTAGATTTTTGTGTTAGTTGTGTCAGTTTTATGGATAAAATATTACATGCGTAATAGTGACAGTTCCTATAGTTAATTATAATTATAAATCTAAAAATATCTATTCAGGAGAAACCATCTTAATGTCGTTTTTTAACTAAATTATATCGTATCCAATTTAAGTACATTATAATGTACAAGTTAAGCAATACTGGAAACACATGTCTTTGAAACCCTACCATTCTTTTATGTCTACCCATATCAATCTTGATTAATTAATCCTGAATCAATTTGCAAAATACTTTGGTTTTCTTAAATGAAATACAAAAATGAATGTAATCACTTGAGAAGTTAATTTTGAAGTGATTTTCAATGAAGATAAATAATGTATCAAAGAATATTGATGTATTAACAACTATCCACGGAAAATCCATGAAAAATGTCTTTAGATTGAAGATAGAGATACGAAAACAGAAAAACAATCAAGTGAGGAAATAATGGAGAAAACAGAAGAAACAAACAGCTTAGAATCATTTTCCTTTTTCAAATATGGTTTATTTTTTACCTAAAATTCCAGAAATTAATGTCCAGATACAACATATATTTACATACCTTGATTTACTAGTGGGAAGGAAAGAGAATTTGCTTCAGATTTACGAAAAAGATAAAAATAAAAAAAAAAGAACTTTTGAAAATGTGACTAAGTGGCTGAGAAACGAAGCAGTTAGTTGAACACTTACCGTATTTACTCGAGTAATTTACGCACTTTTACACCATCATTTTATTACCTAAACAAAAGATGCGTGATTTAAGTGCGGAAGGATTATATGTTTTACAAAAAGCTTAAATCATGACAAACAATGCTTTTTCTTATTAGATGCTTTTTTTTCTTATTTTGCTAAAATACTAACTTACAGTGATCCATCACCACTTGAGATTCACTTTCTTCATCCACATTTCCTTCGGTTCGCCATCATCCTCACTGCCATCATTTGAAATTCCTGTTTTTAAGAAGCTCCTAATAATTACTTCTCGAAGTGAAAAAGACTCGAAATTAACTAACGAAAGAGATTCTCGAATGCGTTAGACTTAAGGTTCCCATAAAGCAATTTCGTAATTGATATCGCTGATACTAGATGGCGCTACAAGCAATGACGTCACACCCTTGTATCCTCCTCCCCCCTCGTTTTTTAAGAATATCCTTCTTTCATTTTCTATTCCTGTTATAATCTAACAAATCTGCTCGCCCCTCGCACATCAGCTTCTTCCCTTTTGATTAAGTGCCTTTGAATTCAAGACAACACAACATTTATCGGCACCTTTACTGGAAAAAAAAAACTCGGCACGCAGAGCACTATAGCACCTCAAGAAATTCCTAAGGCTACTCTTGTTATAACAATTCAGTATGGTATTAAGGCTCTTCAAATATCAACATAACACTACCTGGTAATTCATCAAACAAATTTTTTAAAATATTAAAACGTGAGAAATATTCGAAGAGATACATTTTTTTTTTTAAATTTCATGGTGAAAATTCAGGTGCGTAAATTACCCGATAGCATGAATTATGTGAGTAAATACGATACTTGAATTACAGCTCCGCAATCATAAGTTTTATACATGACTATCGGCATCGCTATTGTAATGATCTAATAGGAAAAAAAATAGATGCGTAAAGTATCGTGATCTGCTGATATCGAATCTTTATGCGGATAAAGTGATAAATTGTCAAGAAACCTAATTACGTCATTATTATATTTCAATCTATTTTGTAAATTCCTGTAGAATAAAAATATTTTTGAGCAATTTTAATACATTTTAAATATATTTCTAAATTTTTTTAATACTTTTAGTTTTGTATATTTCACTGCTATTTTTTTTTTTTTTTTTTTTGAAAATCCAATAATATTCCATTAACACTGATTTTAATTTGTAAACAATTAATATTTTCACCCCAGATTAATGATTTCAAAAATTGATATGTCACACATTACAACAATCCTTTTAATCTAAAACACTGCCCTTCCACGTTTAAATTAAAAGGTACTAGAAAAGAAAATACGATGTTTGTCACATGCTGCGAAGTAATAATAAATGTTCCTAATCTGCCAGTTTCAGTAGTCTAGCACTGGCGGCGCTAACATCGCGATTCACTATGATTTTGCAAATAACTGCTGGGTTCATTTTATTATGTATTAAGTTTTACTACTTATACTTTTTCTTTTTAATTATTTCTTAAGAAAAAATATTCCATTCTTAATATATGAAGTCGATAAGCTAAACCTTCTTTTTATACTTCAAATAAGAATGTCTTTTGAGTCGAGCTGATACTCTGGGACGGCCGTTTCGAGCTTTTTGGGCTCTCCTCAGCCAGAGCTACTCGGCCAGTGCAAGACTCAAAAGAATTGGGAATTCATGATGCAATGACTAAAACACACCCTTAATGATTAAAAACAAGAAAATAAAAAACAAGAACATAATATGGAATAAAAGTCCTTGGACATCGTGAATTCTTTTTACACTTTAAAATAAAATGAAAACTTTTATAATAAGAACTATATTTGTGTGGCAAATTTTCATTAAAGTTAGGATTAGTTAAGCCTTCTAAAAAATAGAAAAAGTAAAAATAGTCTCTGTGTTAATTTCAAAGATCTTCGTGAAATCAACTCCTTCGATGTGTCACACGGGAGTTCCTAAATACACTTAATTCAAAAAATTTCCGCAGGAGGGCGCTGCAATCGTCTCAACATTAAAGAAAGCCGATTGTATTAAGTTAATAGCGTGTATTGCATTATTCAAATTTCAATTCAAAATAATAAAACGTTAGGCTTAATAAAACACGCAAACATGACAAGACCACAATATATTTAAGACAAATCTATTGTAATCTGATGTATTTTAATTTGGATATTGTGCTTTATTAAGTCATGTATTCGTGTTTTATTAAGTCTACAGTCATTCAACCACACGCTAAACTATCAGTATCTAATAAACCGTTAATTGAACATTAAGAAAGTCAAATTGGAAACTTAGAGGTTTTGCAGCGACTTGTACATGAGAGCTTATGGCCATATGATTCTATATCTTCACTATTTTGGGAACTGGCCGTACCCCTCATTAAAAATTGAAAAAAAAAAATATTGTTTAAAAAAAAATTGTTTTGTCTTTTTTGATGCATAAAAATTATAATGTTTTAATATAATTGTTAGTTATTAATTATGATTCTGACACGTGGAATAGTCAAGATATTAATTAAGGTGGATGCGTTTGACTTCAGATTTGGTTGATAAACGTAGGCCTTTTTATTCTAGATAAGCGATACCTAGAAGATAAATTTGAAAACAAAACAATTTTATATAGCAAATAGTTTATCTGACAGAGAGTTGAAAACAGACACTTTGGCCTGTTTAAATCTATGGTTAAATCTTTATGCTAAAGCCAGTCTTTCGCGGATCTTCAGCAAATCTTCTTAGAACTTCTTTTAAGATTTTCCTAATTTGATTTCTTGCTCCCCCCCCCCCCCCCCGGCTATGCTCAAGTTCTGACATTTATAGCCTACTTTAGTTGAAGCGGTAACAAAAATGGCGTCTGATTTCTTTCAATCTTTCTTTTTGATTTGAATAATGTCACCAGCCTCGTGATTGGCCAAACATCTTCAAAACACATTTGAAGGTTTTAGGAGAATTCTCTTCCATGGGAAGCTTTCAATTTTTTAAAGACATTTAAGAATCATGTGATAGGACCACTGATCATCTTTGCCGCTAATTCACGCGTTCCAACGAAAAATTATCGAACGATCCTTCTATAGCCTACCCTTTTTGTTTTCTCTGATTTTGGTGATGAATCTGTCGCTGGCGTTAGGATACTATTTTCGTTTGAATGATGCTATTACAGCAAGTTGACTCAAGTCTGGAACGGATCTCTAAACTCTCCTGGGATTAAACAAGACTCTATCTATCGATTATTATTTTATAATTTATCCAAATAAATTTACATTTGTTCTTGCTTCGATTTTTGTTCTCCAAAATAAAAATTTCAAATTCTTTGTTAAATTATCATTTACAAATATTCTTCATTTATTTTTATTACCAAAGATATCTTTTTTAATTTAAATGCATGTATCCAATTATCTTTATCCCTCCTGTGGGAAAATTTAACAATTATTGATCTATTATCATTCATGTTGTGCAGGACATAATAAATAAAGGACCAAGCACATAATAAGTAGTAAACAAAAAATCTATTCATATTAAAGTGCATTACATGTTTATCCCCATCCTCAGATGCATGAAAACAAAATATAAAGGCATAAAAAGTGTAAGCAAAATAGAATAAAAGGAACATCAATAATGTTTTATCATTTAAAACGGGAAACAATTAATAAACATGTAATCATAAACATGCAATTAATAAACATGTCATTGATAAGACTTAATAAATTTGCAAACATTATTAACAAAAGTGCATGTAATAAATTAAGTAAGGTCATATTGCTACCGAACTTTTTGGCTGGGTTCGGTGGCGCTGGGGGATTGAATGCGACAAGAGCAAGTTTTAAAATAAATCAGAGAATTTATTCAGTAAAGGATAATGCTATCAATACAGGTCTCACAAATGATGAACTGAGGAATCGATCGAGACTGGTGACTTCTCCTTTCGGGCCGGTCCTGTTTGCCTTCCACGTTCGGGCCGGTCCTGTTGACTTCTATGTTCGGGCCGGTCCTGATGGCTTCCACGTTCGGGCCGGTCCTGTTGACTTCTATGTTCGGGCCGGTCCTGATGGCTTCCACGTTCGGGCCG